>CAJHUC010000253.1:0-66279 GCA_905146915.1 Ostreobium quekettii
GTTCTTGCCCTCTTTGAGCCGCGGACCCGCCTCGCCGGGCACCTAGGTCCTTACAGGGCACCTAGGCGGGACCACCCCTCCTACTCCCGTATCCTAATATGGATAAAGGTTACATTGGGTGAGGAATAGTACGTGCCTTGGGCAGGGCGTCCCCCCCACCAAGGGCCATTAGTAGGACGTCTCCCACATCAGGCTGGTGCGCGTAACATTCGTCCCCCTCAGGGAGAGGGGCGTCCTCGTCCCAGTATAAGTGGATACGGGAGCAGAAACATTGTATGTATGTTGATGGAACTGGCTGTGCGATTTGCCACATGCCCAGTTAACAAAACACAACACACAAAACAATTTTGGATGAAGAGAAAGAGTGGTTGTTTTACATGACCGTCCCGGCCTTCACAACCCTCATTAAAACTCTTCCTCAGCCAAGTGGCTGGAAATGTTTGACCTCCCGGCCTTTCATCGGCGACCACGATGCCGAGTACCACCAGAAGCCCACACCGGTCCAGATCGGCCCGGTGCGGCACCCCGCCGTCGCCCACGTCCGCGTGCACGCTCAGGCGCACGGGGAAATGGCACGTAGGGGTCGGCGGTGTCCAACCTCTCCCCGTTGAGGATGTTCACTGATATGGCGTTCATGTGGGCGAACTGTGTCCTCGCACGGGGGGCAGTATACCCAGTGTTTTTCTGGGCCCAGCGCAAGAGAACCTGTCAAAAGCATAAGCACACATGAGCATGTTTCAGTATGTACATCCCGTACTTCATGCAATTTGCATTCGCATCACAGGTGTTCTGCCATTTTCAAATGCTTGAACCAATTCCTGTGCATTTGCAACTGACTTTGCTGATTCCCAGCTGTTATGCTCATGTCCATATCCCAGCCGTTTGACAAGGTACTCAACATAGTTTTTGCGTCTCCCACGCTTTTTAATCCTTTTATCAAGGATACGTTCAACTTCATACTCCAGTTCACCTTCGATCTCGATAGGTACTGGGGGTGGCTGTACTCTGCCACTTGCCTTATAAGGCTTAATCTTCGATACATGAAATATTGGATGTATCCTATGCATGCTTTCCGGGAGTTCTAGTCGATATGCGACAGAACCTATCCGGTCGAGGATGGTGAAGGGCCCAATCCACCTCGGTAATAGTTTTCGAGTTCCAGGGTGTTTGAGAGTAATATGCTATGTCGAAAGGAGGACGTCATCTCCTTTACTAAACGACACCTCTCTCCGATGGCGGTCAGCATGCTTTGACTGCCTATCTCGTGCTTTCTCTAAGCACGCCCTGGCCTCTTTTAGCGCTGATTGGACACGGTGATCAAATCGTGTCACTGCTGGTAATCCCTCCACGAGGGGTGTACCAGACTGCCTCAAATAAGGCTGCTGCGCCCTTTCAATGGCCACTGCCAAGCCGCGGGCATTAGGATTGTCATAGCCCTTTAATGGCTTCCGAATTTGCACACCAAGAGCTAAGGGACTCTTTGGGTGCCTCCCGTAATTCAGATAGAACGGGGTTTCTTGGGGGGAACTGTTTTTCGAGTTGTTCATTGCAAACTCGGCCATGGCTAACAGTTCATCCCACGCGTCGCTAATTAGGAAGCAGCGTATAAGCTTCGTAATGTCCTCCGAGAACCGATTCATGACTTGATGCGGCCATCCGTCACGTAGCCCATCCGTGCGAGAGGGAGGAGCGTGTGCCTTATCATTACGCACCAACCTTGGTGTTGCTCATACCTGAGAGAGCTCGGTGATGCGTAGGCTGCAAGGCGGACCATTTTGGTCAGTCTATCGACGAACACGACGATAGCATCATGACCTCCCTTAGTTTTTGGCGGTTGTGTAATGAAGTCCATGGACAACTCTGTCCATGGCTCCTCAGGAATGCCCAGTGGCTGTAATAAGCCTGGGGTCTTATGACGAGGGTACTTAACCTGTTGACAAACCAGGCAAGTATCGACGTACTGGTGTACTTCTCGTCGCATTCCTGGCCACCAGTAATGCCGCTGGACCAAGTCCAGGGTCTTGGCTTGACCAAAGTGCCCAGCACTTGGATGGTCATGAGCCAACTGGCAGATCTCAGTCCGCAGACTGGGAGACTCAGGGATATACACCTGAGTGCCTCGCAGCCACAACCCGTCTGTACATCGCATATCTTGCTGCTGTCTAACAGACGCAAGCTGGGGATCCTTGCCATAGGCCTGACGGATCCTGGAGGCTAGATCTTTGGCCTCTACCGTTTTAGTTGCCTCTTTTTGGCTGCCCCGCTTATGTTTTACTCTTAAGCCACATACAACTAGTTGACTTTTCCTCTTAGCCTCCTGCTCATCGGGCGATGGAGGAATGCGAGAGAGTGGATCAGCCACATTCTTTCGCCCTGGGCGGTATTCCCAGTCAAAGTCAAGCTGTTGTAAGATTTCTGACCACCTGGCCTGTCTGCGGCTCAGTTGTGGTTGTGACTTAAGGTAGGTCAACGGACAGTGGTCCGTTACCAGTTTGAAGCATGTTCCTTCAAGGTAACATCTCCACAACTGGACAGCATGGACCGAAGCTAAAGCTTCCTGGTCTGTCACGCTGTAGTTCAACTCCGCTGGGAGGAACTTTCGACTCGCATAACAAATAGGGTGATTGTCCTGCATCAGGACCGCCCCCACAGCAGTTTGTGAGGCATCGGCGATGACCTCAAATGGTCTCTCGGGATCTGGCATTTTGAGCAAAGGAGCCGTGGTCAAACACTCCTTGATGTGCTCAAATGTTGACTGACATTTCGACGTCCACTCCCACTTGCCATTCTGTTTGGTCCAGTCTGTCAAGGGAGTCGCCATTTTCGAATAGCCCTGAATGAACTTTCGAAAGTAATTTGCCAGTCCGAGGAACTGCTGTACGTGCTTCACGCACTGAGGTACAGGCCAGTTCTTCACCTTTTCAATCCCTTTGGGATCTGGGCGAATTCCTTCTTGAGACACGATGTGTCCCAGGTAGGAGATCTCCTCCTTATTGAACTGGCACTTGTGCATTCGACAGTATAACTTTTGCTGTCGTAACACTTCTAACACCTGCCGAAGGTGTTGTATGTGTTCTTCAGCAGTTCGGCTAAACACCAAGATATCGTCCAGGTAAACTAGGACGTGTTTGCTAAGTTGATCACCAAATATATGGTGCATCGTCTGCTGGAATATCGCAGGGGCATTCGCAAGTCCAAAGGGAAGTACTTTGAACTCGTACAAGCCCAATGGCGTAACAAACGCCGTTTTGGCACAATCTGCCTTATCGATCCGTAATTGGTAGTACCCCTGCTGCAAGTCAATAGCCGAGAACACCTTGGCTCCTTGCAGTTGATCCAATAGGGTATCGATTCTCGGGATCGGCCACTTATTCTTGATAGTAGCTTTGTTCAATGCCCGGTAATCAATACACATTCGGAGGCTGCCATCTGGCTTAGGAACGAAAAGTACAGGGGCCCCAAAGGGACTACTGCTTTCCGTAATCAGACCTTTCCTCAACAGGTAATCCACCTGTGATGGGATCTCCTCCATTTCCTTCGGGCTGTACCGGAAAGCTGGTCGCTTAACCGGTTTGGTCCCTTCCTCCAATGGGATAGTTAATGACACTCCTCTGTCTGGAGGTAATCCCTCAGGAAGTTCATCAGGGAACAGATCTTTATACTCCTCCAAGAGGGCTGTGATCTGTGCTGGTGGAACAGCATAAGTTGTGGTCTCCCGACCTGATGTGGCCAAAGGGCCTGGTGCGTCCCCCTCAGGGAGGTCGCCGACCCGGCGAACCAAAACCAAGCGCAATAGAGAACCACGCTGGTAGGCGCGACGAGCAAAACCCAGCGAACACAAATGACCCAACCGGCGGGCCGGTAAGGAAGGAGAAACAGTGGAACGGGGAGTACTACGAAGAGTAATCTCACGTCCACGAGAAACGACACGGATTTGACCACGACGATAATCAATGACACCGGCATGCTCATAGAGCCAATTGTCGCCGAGGATAATGTCATAATCGTCAGAAAGGTCAATGACCAAGCAACGGACTGTGTCCTTGTAGCCTTGAATGGTCAAGGGGACATCGACAACCCCCAAAGATGGGAGGGATGTCCCATCCGCTAAAAGCACTTCACTTTCCATGTGAGGATCATCCACACGTGGAGGTGTGGAGAACTCCGTGGGATCCACCATACGTCGCGTCGCACGTGCCAGACGGCGAAGGCGATTAATGCGACGAAGCTGTCGATTAGACAGTGCATGAGGCGAACGGGGCGTTAAGCCTAACCGACGACAACACGTCGGGTTGATGTACGCGGTGCCAGTCGCCCCGGTATCAAAGAGGATGGAGGCAGGCTGGTGCCCGACCTGGCCGGTAAACGTCAAACGAGGCTGGTCTTGTGAGACCCCTCTGATGCGGTGTTCCGCTGAACCCACAAAGGGTTGGTAATATACGTTCACAGGCCAAGGAATGCCAGGCATTTCCTTGCGACCGGGGCGATCATTCTGCGGTTGTGTAAACAACCGGGTACCCTTTGGGTAATGTACCAGAATGCGCAAGGTGCGCAACCGGGGATCGTCCATAAACGTTCGCCATGCAGGCAGTAATATACATGCGCCTACTTGTGTAGGAGCTTTTGCTCTTTCAGCAAAGTAATGATCCAAGAATGACGCTGCATTTTGGAAAGGTGGATTAATCCATGCAAACTCATGAGCGAGTGGTTTCCGTAGGAAACTGTCGGCTCGTGAGCAATATCGTTCGCAAAGTGCGTTATCCCCATTGGGGTTGGCACATGCATCGAGTGTGAAACGATGCGCAATCAGTGATTGAATGTGCTGAAAATGCGTAGGATGCAACATGCGATCGGAACGATCGAGGTCACTGCGAGGACCCTTTTTGGTCCTGTCCGGCTGCGCCGGTGTGTGAGACAATTTCATCACACGATTCACAGCAACTTGTGCAGCTCGCACTTTCGGAACAGGAATCACCGGTGCTGCATTCATGCGCACATCCATCGGTGCAGTTCGCAGTTTCACACTGGTGATATTATGCTTTTGCATTGCCAAACACAGTTTGGTGGAAGCATATAACGCTGACACGCATTTGCGAGCGGGACTCACCGGCATCTGCGGGAGTATTCCACGCTCTTCGCATTCTCGAGGATGGTCAGCTGAGTAGGGCTTGAAGCACTTATAACAGCGTCCAGCCCGCTTCAGGACTTCCAACGTTGTGTCGCGTAATTGCGCACTGTTGGTGACCATCTTTTCTTCCATGGGGTCGCGGATGTCAGCCAGCGGCTCGTAGTTCCGCTCCCCATGCGAAGCCTGCGACTGCATTTTCATAGCAACACGAGAACTTTTGTAAGTCGTCCATCCTTGACCTCTCGGTCTGTTATTCAAAACTGGTTTGCCACGACGATCCACTTTCAATGCGTGGTATTTTTGAATAACTCTGTTAGGAGCAAGACGATTACTCGTGTGGAGCGCGCGTTTCGTTGTACTTTTGTAAATGTATAGGGCGGAAAATAGTCCCATTGCTCATCATCTTTATTTAAGAGGCATTTCCTCTTAATATCTGGACGGAGTCCAGTATACAATGCATGCAACTTGGAAAAATCATCAAGTTCGTTCTCACACTTGAGAAACATTTGTTCCAAGAGCTGCATGTGTTTGATTGTATCGGGACCCGAGGTCCCTGCCTTTGTAAAGGCTGCTATTTCCGACCGAATTTCGAAGTCGGAACATTTATGATCATAAAGTGTCTCCATGCCATACTTAAACTGTTCCCATGACAATTGAAAGTCTGGCTGTGAGAGCACTTCTGCATCAATTGTTATCCCCCATATGTGTCCCAACTGGGCTAGTAGGCCGTGTTTCACTGATTCTTCAAGAGTATTCAGTGCTATCCACCCCCATTGTGTCCGGGGTGCCATAGTGGTTTTGAAATACATGATGATTTCTTGTAACCACTTGGTTAAGGCCTGTTTATCTTCATTCCATTTTGGGGGTTTCATGCCCTGACTGTTCATCTTAGGCATGTTCATGCTCACCTGAGCTTCCCTTCCGGGTTCGTAATAAGCTGGCGCATATGGAATCTCCTGCGCCGCTGCCAAATAGGCTTGACCGGTATAACCCGGCCCTTGGGGATTGTACCCCTCCGGAGGCGGTGGAGGCCCCATTTCCGCCCGATGTGGCTCAACGGCCTGATCAACCTCCAGCCCAAACAGAAATTCCTCATGTGGAGGTTCCTGGGTCTGGACATGACTGGGCGGGTACTCGTACACCCTCTCGTAACCTCCCGATCCGGATGGATGGGATGATCCACTGTAAGCGGGTGTTGAGTATTCCTCTTGTCTTGGGGCGATCTCCGCCTGCGGTACCCTTCCGGGTTGGTATGCCCTCCCGGACTGTGCCGCCATCCCTGGCTGATAATACCGAACTGGCGGATACACAGCTGACTCCGGCGCAAATGGAGACATCTCCTGCAACCTTTGAATCTTTTGCTGCGTAGTTTGCACAGGAGGCTGTGATGTCCGCTGTCCAGCCTGCCCCATTGTATAAGGCCGCACCGGCTGTCTTGGCGCCATTTCTGGCTGAGCCACTGGACGAGCCGGTGTGGAGGGACCTGCCTGCATCGATGGTCCCGAGGGCATTTGCACCGATCCCTCTTCAGGGACTTTTCGGCCAGTTCTCTGCATGGCCTGCCATTCCATGGCTGCTTCCTGACCCTCTGGCACATATATCCCCAGTGCCGTCTGCTGCGCATCAAAGAGGCCACGCAGCTTCCCGGGTATACGTTGGAGGGCGTCCCTTGGGACTTGGGCCCTGTACGGGGCATGGCCTCCACGGGGATGATAATACCCCTTAAAGTATACCCCTCCATGAGGGTCATGAAAGGCACCCAGCGTATCCCAAAAGCCCCTCGTGTCCTGTATGACAGGGACACGCATCACTGGGGTGGGCTTTGCAGCCTCGTGCGCCACCTTGGCACGTCCACTTTGATCAGCCGCCATTTGCTGGGCGCGGCGTTCCTGGTATCCAGGCCCCGGTTTCGCCGGTTTGTAGGCAATTTCCTGCCGTCCATGAGAAATCTGCTTTGCTTCTTGAAGCTGCAGAAATGCTGCATAATCCTCATCTCCCATGATGGAGCACAGCTGTGCAGCTTTTTCTGCATCCGCTTTCGCTTTCTGCAAAGCAGCTTCCTGTCTCTGCAGGATCTCATAGGTCTCCCTCCTCTCGAGGGGAATTGGAGCAGCAGGGGCACCTGCCGAACCAAGATACACCTCGTCGTCGTTACCAGCAGAATCACTGATTTCTGCACGGTTACGCAACTGTGTACTCACAACAGGTCGCAGCAAAGACAGTTCAACAGGGTGATTACCTGAAACTGGCCTTTGCGGGCCTTTGGATTCCTCCTTTGCCTTTCTAGGCTGTACTCTCGCCTCTGCAGGCGGGTCTTTTGCCTTATCAGGCTGTTCTTTCGCCTTTGCTTCTCCAGGCGGGGTCTTTCTCTCCGGCATCCTTTGCACCTTAGGACCGCTGGTTACCACAACCGATGGCGATGCCGGTTCCGGTTGGGTAGAGACAAAGCGAGCGGGGTGGCGTACGCCACTATCACTTCCGCTGCTGTCCAGCTGATCTGCCCAGCGGGTGGAGGTCCCCTCCTTTGAAGCAATCCTGGCGAAAGCCTTAGCCTGTCTGGCTGGATCCAGCTCATCAGCCTTGGGCTGTACCTCCAGGCGTTGCGCCTTTTGGCTGCCTCCTGCGGAGAAAAACCGCCTGATCTCAGCCTTTCGTCGGCGCTTATGAGCTCGCTTTTGCTCATACTTATCGGGATTCAACTGTTTATCCCTTTCACGCCTGACGGCTTTCAGCTCCCTACGCTGACTGGTCTTTCGAGCCTTTCTCTCGTCCAACTTCTTTGCACGAGCAAAACGATCTCGGTTACGAATCCGTCGTCTCTCCTTCTCCATTCTATGCACTTGTGCACGGGTTGACATATCACCCGGCAAAGGAGAAGCACATGACGAAAACGACAATTCCGAGATCTCCTCCCACCGCTCGTGGGGATCATTAGGGTCTGGTCTCTCTGGACTCCCATCGCTCAAGTCCCATGGTTCTGGAATATGTCTGAGCGCAAAGGCCATTTTTTCTGGCCAATTTGGGTCCTCTTTGGCAATTTGTTTTGCCATACCCGGACCATACCACCTCTGAATTCGGATCAGTCTGGCGGTGGTCAACCGTTTCCCAAAACATTCTGCGGCCATCTGCCAGCCTTCATCGAGATCCTCTAGACGATTGCTATGGAACTTTGTCCACCTCGCACAGCACGGGGGTTGCCGGCTATACGGATCGTCAGTGTCTGGAATAAATTCCAGCACTCGAGAACTTTCTCCGGGTCCCCACTCAGGTAGTGGTGGTCTCCGGGGGCTCCAATCATGACCTTCCGGCCTTGGCGGACTTTTGCCGCAAACAGCTTGAGCGCTTTCTATGAGCGACTCATCTCCAGTCCCGTCCGATCCACTAGGTGTTCGAATATGCACCTGGGATTTGAGCCGCAGCTCTGGGAACTTGACCTTCCGGCCTTTCTCCTTCTCAATGCGCCCTAAGGCTTTGGCCTCCCGGCCTTTGTAGGGAGATGATCGAACCTTCCGCAGTCGCTCACCTGGCGATGGGGTTTTCCGCTTGGGGCGCTGCTTGCCAACAATCTTCCAGTCGCCCTCGGCTTCTGGAATGGTCGGCATGGGCAGCTCCGACGGACTAGGGGCCCTCACGGGCTGAATCGCCTGCTGTGCGACTTTTTCCTCCGCCTCTTGCGCCCGCTGCTTCTGCTTCAGGAGGCGTTCACTCAACGCCTGGACATGGCCTTGGGCGGAGAGTTGGGCCTCCTCGGCTTCTCGGCTCTGTTGTTTCGCCTTCTTCAGAGCCACTTCATGCCTTCGGGCTTCCTTCTTGGCCTGGTCCGCGGCGATCTCAAGCGAGGCAATCTTCTCGGCGGTCTCTTCGTCCTGCTTCACTCCCGCTTTCTCGGCCGCGGCGTCCGCCATCTTCTGCAGAAGCTCCAACACACCAGGGGTCTCTATTAATGCCTTCATGGCCCCCTGCTCCCGCTCCTGCTCCTTTGTTGGCGGGGCCTCTGCTTCCTCCATCGGTTGGTCCGCTTGGGCGGGCACCGATGCGGCTGTGGAGGGTTCAGCCTCGTCCTCCCGGACGTGTACTCCTCCAGGCCCATCCCGGGCTTATCCAGATCCTTGCCCATCCCGGGCTGTATCGATCTCCTGCCCCTCTCGGGCTGATCCTTCCCCCTGCCCATCCCGGGCTTGTCCCTCCGATTCCTCAGCCTCCATGGAGGAGGCCGGGGAAGGGCTCCGGCGTCTCGTGCTCTTGCGCGCTCCCAGGTGGAAGCGTGGCCGCCACCCTCAGGCGGCTCTGAAACCAAATGTTACGTATAGGATGTGGGTGTGGGGTTCCTGCCCTCTTTGAGCCACGGACCCGCCTCGCCGGGCACCTAGGTCCTTACAGGGCACCTAGGCGGGACCACCCCTCCTACTCCCGTATCCTAATATGGATAAAGGTTACATTGGGTGAGGAATAGTACGTGCCTTGGGCAGGGCGTCCCCCACACCAAGGGCCATTAGTAGGACGTCTCCCACATCAGGCTGGTGCGCGTAACAACGTTCCTACTAGGGGCGACCCCTCTAGAAAGGCGTAGGGAGCATGCAACAGTCGGAGTTTTGGGAGGGAGTCATAGTGATCGGAGTTGCGAGGGCGACCAAACGGCGATCAGGGCTACGGGGAGAGCAAGCGGCGACCGGAGCTATGGTGAGAGCAACGGGTGATCGGAGCTACTTGGGCAATCAAGTGGCGATCGGAGCTCTAAAAGGGAGTTGCAAGATTGGAACTATGATTGCCAATTGACTTGTGGAAGACAACTATGGGGATCCGGGGATGGCTTTCAACAGTCTGTCAGAGTGTTTGTTGCATACGTTTTCTCGCTTGCTGTAATTGCTTTCATTTTATGTGCTCATGGTTTGGCAGCAGCTCACAGGTCACTTCCAGTGGCAAAAACTTTGGCAAACCATGTGGTTGTGAGTGTGAGCTGAGTTTTGTGGGACAGTTATGGTGGATCCAGGCATTGATGCCAATGGTTTGTGAGAATGTTTATGGCATTCCTATTGATGTTGGTTGATGCTCAAGGCCTTGTGGTGAATGCTGTGTGTTTTTGGTAGGGTTTTAAATAGCTGATTGAAATTCAACCACTACTACTGAGGTCCGGTGGCAACTGCCAGGAGGTATTTGCAGTGTGAGATTCAGAAACCAAGGCAGCCCCTACAACACCCCCATGAGGAAAATTGACAAAAGAGGTTTCTTTGCGGGGGTGCATTTGACAAAAGTGGGTCCTGTGCAGGGTCGCCCCTAGCATAGACATGGCCGCTCAGATTTTTTTCTGTTATTTTACTTCTGTATTTTTTTTAAAGACAAAAAATCCGTCCGTCACTTTTCTGTTGTTTTGCCGGGGCCGGTTTTCTGTAGCCGTTCATGCCACATCAGCTTCCAGTTTTTTGGCTCTAAAGCTGTCCGTCAAGGGGGTGTTTGCCACCAATTTCTGTAAAGATGTTGTTTTTTCCGTTGCCTTTCCTGGCATTCCGTTGCCATCCGTCATGGACTTTGAGATTCTGGAAGCTTGTCGCGAATAGAGGCGTGGTCATGACGTCCAGGACAACTGGATGTGCCTTGACAAAGTGCCGCCCGACATGCCATTCAGCTATTTTCCATTCTTCAATTGACTCGATTGGCAAATTATTAATACTTAGCTCAGGCCCTTCCCGGCAGTGATCGCTGCTGGTACTCGGCCGTAGCAGCACACACACAGGACACATCATCACGGCGTACTATAAATCGTAAGTGCGGGCCCTTCCCGGCAGCGATCGCTGCCAGTACTTGGCTGGAGGCAGCACACACACAGAACACATTATCACGGCGTACTATAAATCATAAGTGCGGGCCCTTCCCAGCAGCGATCGCTGCCGGTACTTGGCTGGAGGTAGCACACACACAGAACACATCATCACGGCATACTATAAATCATAAGTGTGGGCCCTTCCCGGCAGCGATTGCCATCGATTTTTTATGGAATTCTGTCGACCTTTGTGGTCCGGTCAGCGGCTCTGTTGCGGGGGCCTATCATCCGTAGACGGCGGCACGAATTCTGTAACACGTGGTTCCATTCTGTAAGGATGTGTGGATTTCTGTAGCTGTCTATGCTAATGTCAGCATGGCCCTACCCGTTTCTGTAAAACGCTTTTTTTCTCTACGGCTCCCTCATAAATTCTGTTGATTGTACAGAATTTTAACGGAGCCAAACAAATTCTGTTGGGGACGGACATATGGGGCCACCTCTACCCTAGCAGGACCAGCTTGCCGACTAGCGCCGGTCTGGCGCCAGTCTCGCAACGCGGCTCATGTATGGGGGACGGTTAGCGGACCTGTTGCGGCCCCGTCAGCAGCCGCTGGTTTCAGGAGGCTCTGGGGTCGCCCTGCCCTGCAGCACAGCCGTTGGAGGTCGGCTGGCCTCTCCACCTCGGATGGTGGGTGTAATCGGGGCAGTCGATTAGGCGGTCGCGCGGTGGGCTCAATGCTCGACGGGGATCGATCCCCGGGGCCTGCTGTCGGCGAGTGGTGGCGGCGCAGCAAGGCGGTGGTTCGCTGGCTCGCGGGAGGCCAGAGAGTGGGCCAGAAGTGTTACAACGATTCACTGCATGCGCGCGCACATATCGCATGCGCGATGCCCGATCGCGGGTCCATCGCGGTCACATCAAGACAAGAAAACACAGTGCGCGTCCAGGCACATTGTCACCGTCCACCGTTCACCTACGATCGACCCATTGTCCTCTAATTCCAAGCGTCTAACACCCGACCCCCTGGCCCTAAGTACTACGACTTCAGGAGGCCATATCTTTGTCAATTCTTAACGGAATTGGGCGTTTAAAAGCGCGTTGGAACCAAGAAGCTCTAGATAACGTCCCCAAAAGGTCGATTTCTAAGATTATATAATACCCACTCCAGAAATGTCAAATAAGCCTAAACCCTAAGGAGCCACGTTACATGACCCCCTTTTGTCAATATTATCATAGAGGACCCCCTTTTCTCATTTCCCATTTTTTGACAATGCCAAACTAACCTTTTTTGCGATAGTGGATTGTTCTTTTTTTGCGATAGTGCATATGACTATGCACAACTTGGGAAGGTGGCAGGTCCTTTGAACCGAATCGCCTGCCCGGTCCCCGCCACCCACCACCTGCCACCGGTCGCTACCAGCCACCCGTCGCTACTAGCCACTCGCCGCTACCAGCCACCCGCCGCTACCAGCCATCGTCGTTGTTTTTCGCCACCCGAGGGATCGCTGTTCCGCTTCCTCGAACTTCACGGGTCAACGCTGTGCTTGTCAAGGGCTTGGGTGACGCACAGGGCTGAGCGGCGCCAAAATGGCACTAGATTGTGCCAAGTGCTGAAATACCTCCAGTGGCAGCCCGCCACAGTTTGTGGCTCGCAGGCCTTGCCCCCACCTAGCAGCAAAAAGTGGTTGTGTGACCAGTCTACGGCGCTGGGCGTGGGCAGCTTGATGGCCGATGCTTGGGCGGCAATGGCGCCAGCAACCAGCGCTTTGGCCTCCCCGTCCGGCGTCATGAGCAACACCCCCGGTCCCACTTGACGGTGCTGCCTCTCTGCATGGCCAATTGCGCGTATTTCAGGGGGCTAACACTGCAAAAACAGAGCTTGGGAAGAAACGGGTGGCTCCAACCTCAGCCAATTCGGCCGAATCTTAGTGGCAAAGTGAGCGCTGAAAGACAACGGCAGCCCCCCTCTACAAGATGGGGACCCTGGGCATCCCCAAACGCCCCCGTTTTGCCTTTTGATCCCTTCTCCCAACAGCCGCGCCTTCAACGCCGCTGTGAGAGAAGGCCCCGTGGACTGCACTGGGTTGTGGGAAATCTGATGCCAACATTTCGTGCATCAATTATTGCCACTGTCGCAAAAGAGAACATGTCGCAAAAAAGAACAATTTAACTGTCGCAGAAAAAAAATGGTGACCCAGACACAAGGTCATACAATAATGTCATTGACTCAATTAAGGCCGTATCACCGTCAACCGCAAGTGGAAGGGCTCCCCCTCCCTCGCGTGGGTGCCTCGTCCGCTCTGGCTCCACCTCGAGTCCAACACACCCCAAAAGAAGCCCACGATCCTGCCGCGCTGCCAGCCGCCGCCAGCGCCCGCCCCATGTCGACGGACGGCCGCAGCCTCTCCCGGCTGCCCAGCTTCCCCCGCCGCATGCAGCTCGGCGGCCTCATCTCGGGATCGGACTACGGCCTATCCGCCTCGCCCGCCGGCAGCCTGGGCCGATTCGCCAGCGGCGACAGCCACGCCACCCCCACGGGACACCGCGCATCTCCCGGCAGGTGGCACGACGGCGCGATCACGCCGGCCAGCGCCGGCGTGCGATCGCCGCTGAGGGAGGAGGGGGAGGGCAGCGCCGCGCGGCCGTCTCTGGAATCGCTGGAATACCGCGAGGTGCGGCTAGGCGAGGGGGATTTGGATCCCTCCTCGCGGATTCCTTGACGTCGCGTCGCGACGAAAGGAGATTGCCAGGAAGCGTTGGATGGGTGATAGGCGCAGGCCTCGGGCGATGATCCGATGGACTGGGGGGCGCGGATTGGACGGGTGGGGAGGCGGCGGCGGGTCAGCAGTGGGCGGGGGCCGCCGTGGACGGGGGACGGGTGGGGGTGCGTTGGGGCGCGTCGTCGCCGGGTGTCGCTCTTGGAGGGAATGCCGCGTCGCGGAGGAGCGCTGGAACGACATCCGGCAGTCTCGCGCATTTCGGGACGCACGTGCGCTCAGCCTGCCGCGCTGTCGGTTTGCGGGCGGCGATGCGGCGGGTGCGCAGGGGATCGCCTGGCAATGGGCGAAGCACCATCAGGCGGTTGGCCAGGTACATGTGGAAGGGATGGGACGGGAAAGGCCACATATCTGGCTGACGCTGTACTTTGGCAACGGAGGCTGGGGCAGGGGACTGGGGGGAGGTGTGATCGTTTTTGGTGGGTAGTCCCGAGGTTTGGGGTACACTAGCTGCTAGGAGACTGGGCTTCGGCAAAAGGGCGCGGAAGTAATTGGATGTGAGCCGAGTTGGCCAGACTGCGTGTGGGTGATGTGCTCACAACGCACATGTTGGCGCTTGTTGGCCGCTGCGATTTGCCAAAGTCAAAACCGATACACGTCCTCCAAGATACGTAAGCCATTTTATTAGCGTTGCTCGTGACGGTTCCCACCGGCCCTCTCCGTGCAGCAACGCCTTTGAGTCCACGTTCCAAACGTCTTCCTGCAAGTTCGTCCAGCACACGACCCGACCTTTGTCGAGGTGTCGTCGATGTAGAATGTGTGAGGATGTTGAAGCTTCCCAAGGCTTTCTCTGTTCGGGGCAGTTCTTTCTTTTCTCGTCATTAATTTCTTCCAAGGGAACACTTCTTTGAAAAATGACATGCTCAGCTCACCCATATTACCCTGATTGTCAATTGCAGTTCCTTTGCCAGAGCCAGAGCCCTGTCTGGCCCCAAGGGGCTGTGTGGCTTAGTAACAATTGTAGTATGGCAGGGGTCAGGACTGCAGGTCACTGTGCGTTCAGGGTCTGCACAAGCTTGCAACCAGTTGATCAAAACATGGTTGACATTTAGAATGGGTCCAGGGTCCCAGGCTGGTTGGGAGCCGTGCATTTGTCTCTGACTTGCCAGTGAGAGGGAATGTCAACACCAGCAGTCTCGCCACTTCTGAATTCCCTTCAGATTCGCCTACTAGGTGCATGGGCACCACTTTGTCTTGTCAAAGGCATTTTGGAAGGCATATGACTGAAGTCCCTACAGATGCAGTGCACATATATTGGAAGCTATTGGTTCGAGTCGGTATCCAGGATTTACTTCACATTTGCACACGAAATCAAAATGAGCAAGTGCACCACCTGTTTTGTCATTGTATTGATCGTGAAGTGGTGCTCTATTATTGTTATTTTTACGTACCATTTTATTGTTAGTGTTCTTATTGTTTGCTGAAGTACTGGAGAGATGGGAGTTGCAGTTGGAGTTCATAATGCCACTGTAGTCCTTCCAAATTGCTGTGCTGCGCATTTGCCAATGGGGCATCAGACTGTTCGGATTTCCTTGGATTTTGCTTGTCAGTGCATGGCCATGTGCCATACTTTGCTGGGTTTGCCAGACTGCTTGCCATGTCGATGGCAACTAACAACGTGAATGTGCGTCAGGCTCCTCAGAGATGAAAAACATTGGCAATTGGATTTTACTTGAAAATATCAGTGTCTAACACCACTGCTGGCAGGCAGTTGACTGTGTTCTGGCAAACAGTGCTGATTGTGAATGCAGCCCTGTAATAATCTGCTTTGGATAGTGTGAGGATGATGTAGGAGTGATTGAGTGATAAGGTGACATATGGTGTTGTATGGAGAAAATGTACACAGGGACAATGGCGACAGAAATGAACATGTTGCTGTGTGTGCTATTTGACTGCTATGCTCATCCTGTCATGCATCTGGTTGTCGCCTTGCTTCCCGTGCCAGGAAGCGACTGTGCGTCAGCGTGTGCAAGGGTATTCGGTTTGCATGTTAGATAGACTTGTCAAACCTGGCAAGAGCACAGTGCCCTTTCAGCTTCAAGCTATGGCAGACTCTTTTCCAAAGATGCGAATCTTTGTTGCCACGCAATTATTGTGGTGTGATGGTGTATGGGAAACTCTAAGGCACAGAAAGAAAGTCGTAAGAAGAAGATGGCTTTTTGTTGTGCTGCATGCAGGGATATCCCCCAGAGGGTGGCCAAGGGTCACACCAGACACCCCGGGAGCAGCGTGGACTCCTGCAGTTCGGCTGGCCAGCGAGCGTGCCCTCTGGGGCGTCCCTGGGGTCTTTGAGGTCGCCAACCATTGCCACCAGCAATCTACACAAGCAGCTGGAATATGAAAAACGGTTGCAAGCAGAAAGCGGGCCTCTTGAAGAGCAACCAGCAGATGGTATGCTCTGAACGTGCGAATTTGTATGCTGGCCGTGTTTCCTTTGAATATCGATGTTGTTTAAACAACTCAGATATGCAGATATCAGTGTTATGACAGTACAATTCATGACCATTTATGCAGTTTTAGTTGTTGACAACTCTTCTGTTCAGTCCAGCATATTGTAAAACCTGCATCTTTTCTTTGTCTCCTTGGTTTTCTGTTGATTCTTGACTGTACATCTGACCCTGACTCTCGATTTTGGCCTTCACAGATTTGGAGGCAGGAAAATTGACGATGCCACTCTTGCCCACCAGCAGCAAGCCGTCAATACGGAAGTCAGGAGGCCACATTCGATTTGATTCCGTAATGAAGGCCATAATCTATGGATTCATCAATGCCATTGTTGCAGCACCAACGATGGTGTCATATGGAGCTGTCGTTTTTGAGGTACAGGATAAAACCCCATGGCATGACGCGTTAACTGCATTGCTTGTGTAAGCGCATACTCTGCTGCACCAATGCTGTGTCACACTTATTGACCAATATTGTTTTCCTGTGGAACTTTCTGAAATGTTCCTGGACAATGTCATCTAATAAAGGAATGCTGTATATTGTATGCATCCATTGGCCTAGTTACATCTGGTGCTGCGGAGAAAGGCATATTGGCCACATGCATTTCAGCATGCAACCAATTTTTTGCTTTGTCAGTATTGTATAGCTGCTGCTGCAGCAGGGCAGTACCAGGTTGCTCCTTTCACTTGGCATTGGAAAAGTTTTGGTGACGTTTGTGGTGATTTGATGAGGAGTTCTCTTTGGAAAATTGGCCAGGACCCACATTTCAAGCCCTTTATGGATCTGCTTGTGAAGCAAGTGTTTCTGGCAAGCGCCCTTGACCAAGTGGTCATGGTTTTCCGGAGCTCGTTGCCTGCTGCCATTGGGCAGGTTCAAGATGTCGGCCTTATATTCATGTCCACCATGGCCTCGTCCATTATGAGTGCTGGGATGAAGATGAAGCTGACACCTCAGGAAGCAGTTGGAGCCACGCTTGTGACACTGTCGGTCAGCACATTCATTGTGGGCCTGTTGGTCACGGCAACTGGTGAGTTACCACTGGCCTTGCGCGACTGACTGCAGGCCAATAATTGTGCTGGAATGTTCTTTATATCTACTGTTTTGCATTGCATCGAACAGCCCAGGCACTGTACTTGTCCATCACTGTTGCGTGCCGTGTGCCACCTGATGAGAAAGTGCGAGGTGGTATGATCCCAAGAATGGATCATATGAAATGGATATGTACAATCTAAAAATGGAGAATTTCAGCATCACAAGGGCCCTGGCAGAACAACACTTGTAGCCCATCACAGTGATTCATTCCTGCCCTGCTGTTCTTCATCACACTGCAAGGTTCTTCAATACTGGGGTGGTGTGCTTTGGCTCCGTTTCACTGAATGTCCGTATAGATAACCTAGAGTCTGGTCCCCACAGGGGGCCCGCAATGCATACTCAAGGCCACAGGAAAAGTCAGAAAAGAAGGGAGAGGTGCACGCTGTGAATGTGTGGAGATTGGGTGTGACAAGTGTTCGCTTGGCTGTCAATGATCCTGGCAACTCTCTAATTTCTGAGCTGCTGTTGTACATGGATTGTACAGCACCCTTGATCACTTTCACTGTTGTGGGGCTACCTCATCGATGTGTGGCATGTGCAGGCTGTTTGAAGCTTGCAGTGCTGGTGCAGTATGTGCCAATACCTGTCGTGGGAGGCTACTTGGGATATGTTGGATTCTTCTGTATTATGGCAGGCGCCTTCCTGTCAGCAGGTGACGATGTTGATGTTTAACGGCATTCCAACCTTGCCTGAAGTGTTCTGGAGAAAAAGATGTCTTCTGTGCGAGTACGCTCTGACTGCATACATTGTGTATTTGGCAATCTCAGTGGCCAGTTGCATGCCTGCCAACACATATTGGTCTTGTGGCCAGTTGCCTATCAACCTTACCTGGGCTTGCATCAGTGTATAAGTCCTGTGATCAAATCTATTCAATGGTGCAAAACCACTACCCTTGCACCTGTCTGGCAAGCAGCGCATATTGCTGCACACAGATCGTCCAGAATGCTATCACTGTAAACACCAAAGATTGCAGCAGTCTGAAGGATAGGCTGGGCGGTTTCCTGACTGTATAGATGCTGATGCATGCTTTGTGAACTTCCAGCCGATACTTTTCGAAAACACAGACAAAGGCGCACAATGCAGTGTCTCCAATGTGTTGCTGGTTCCTCAACAGTTTGCACCCAAAAAATAAGAAGCTGCAAAGAACGAACCCAGAAGATGGGTAAAACATTCTGATGACTTGAGGTGGTGATAGATCCATGCATGGATCTGATGCCATAGTACACAGACTTTGTTTGACATCCATGTGACGCCAATGGGCAACCAGTTGTTTACAGACAATTACAGACAATACATAAAATGGCTCTGGCTTTTGGTATCTATTGATCCATCGGTTGCAATCAATCGCTGATTAATTGGGCTGTCTATTGCTCCAGACGTTGAGAGGTCATCATGGGAATCGTACATGGAACTCTTTTCCGTCAATGATGGGTGGAACAGCTCGCTGGTGAAACTGACTGCAGGGGTTTTGTGTGCCGCCATCCTGTACATCGTGTTAGTGAAAGTGCCGCATCCGGCAGCGCTTCCGGTCACCCTGTTTGCCATCCCTTTGTGCTTTTTCGCCGTGATGATGGGCTGTGGCTTCACCCTGGAGGACGCCAAGGCAGCTGGCTGGGTGGCCAATGCAACATCGAACAGTAATGACCCTCGATTCTGGAGGATATGGAATCTGTTCGACTTGGGAGGTAAACACTCGCTGCTTGCAGATCGCTGCAGCTTACTTGCACTATGATTTGCTGCGAATAATAGCACAATATATAGCTGTGAAATGGTGACAAGCTGTCCAAATGTGTGTCCAGTTGCTGTTGCTGAGGTCGCTTCATCAGATCCCCTACTGTACTTGTATGGTGGCCCAG
This sequence comes from Ostreobium quekettii, assembly GCA_905146915.1. Lineage (NCBI taxonomy): Eukaryota > Viridiplantae > Chlorophyta > Ulvophyceae > Bryopsidales > Ostreobiaceae > Ostreobium > Ostreobium quekettii. The sequence goes on from CAJHUC010000253.1 coordinate 19,055, forward strand.
CCCAAAGAGATATTCTGTGCATTGTCCTTGCAACAAAAGGGAACAAGTCGCAAGGGGCAGCTCCTTACTGATCAGTTGCATTTGCTCGAGGCGTCTTTCCACACTTGACGATGCAGATCAAGATGATGCAGCCGTCTCCATGAGTGTGTGGGCATCCTACCTAACAAAGTGAAAACAACTAATTTACAAGCTGACGTGCAGTGCACACTCACACATGTGGTGTTCTGTTGCTGTCTCTGCATCCAGCAGTGTTGCGTTGGAGCAGCGATGGTGCCGATTGGCTTTGCAACAGTCCACCTTCGGGACATTCATCAGCGATTGACAGATTGCTGCCCTTGCACCTGTTGGGCGATGCAGGGTGGCTGCAGATGCCAGAACTCCATGTCAAGGTTCACTGCCAAATACCGAGAATGTCGAATATTCATTGGAGTTCTATATTATGATTATTCCACAAGTGATTGCCTGAATGGAGACCGGTGCGATGCAGGCCTTTATAGCGCACGTGGCCTCATCTTCAAGCAGATTCCCACCATGTTGGTCCTGTGCGTGATGGTGGCATTTGGCTCGTCCATGGACATCGCCGCAGTCCAGCAAGAGTTCGAAGGGGAGCTCGATTACAATCGTGAGTTGGTGAATGTTGGGATTGGTAACATCCTCAGTGGAGCAGCTGGCGCCGGCTACACGGGCTCTCTCATATTCTCTCAGACGATCTTCAGCATGCGGTCGGGGGTGGATTCGAGAATAAATGGCATCGTGGTGGCTCTGGTGGAGTTCAGCCTTTTTGCGCTGCCCTTCTCCCCTGTCAACTATCTTCCCAACTTTTTCTTTGGAGCATTGACCATGTGGATTGGAGTCGACATCCTGCTGGTGCGCCGCCTATCCATCCCTAGTTGCCCTGTTCAGTGCCTGCCTGTGTTCTTTTGATCCACTTTCTTACGTTGTGTCTTTAGCAGACCAGCACTCCTGGCAATGTTGTGCCAGTGTTTGGCCAATGTATTTGCAATCCAAGGTAATGTGTTGTTATCTTGCGATGTTTTGCCTTCATGTTCAAACGTGGATGTTCATTCCCCTCTACAGGCATATGTCTACCAGCTATGGTAAGACAAGAGATGGAAATGAACCCCACTGACTTGTGCTGCTGGGAATCTCTTCGACACTTCTGTTTATTATGATGAAAGTGAGCTTGGAATGCAATGAATCAGGCTTGGCTGATTTACCAAATCATTGCTCCAGAAATGTTCCTGAGCTTCTTGTGCATGGGCCAGATGTTGCTTGTGAGTACATTGGAATGGCATGCAGAACATCACCATGCTGGTTGCGGGAAAAGCATCCAATATCAAATGTTGTGCGCAAGATCATCCTTTTCGATCTGGTTTGGGCTTTCTGCTTCTCTCCAAATTTACCCTCATAGAATGAACTTATGTTGTTGAGATAACGATTGTCTGCAGGACAATGCACAGTGCTGGTGACCACAAAATGCTGACCGACACCTTTTCCCTCCACAACTGCACGTTTTCCCGCTCTTGTGTGTTCCAAGTTCTGAAAGTGTCCGTAACTCAGAGCAGCACAGATCCATTATTGGAAGCCTGGTGTGCAGGACTGGATGGTGATGTCGTACGGGAAGGTGACCCTCCTGGAGTACGGCATGCTGTGGCTCACATTCATTGGTGTTGTGGCCCTTGGGCTGGGAAAGGGCCTCATCCTCGGTGTCATTGTCTCCCTGCTGCATTTTACGGTCTCCTATGCTAAAGTCAACATCATGGCATACAGCGTCCTCCCAAGCCGGGGCTGCTATTTGCGCCCCTTTGCGCAGAGGTCCATACTGGAGGTGTTCTCAGGTGAGCCAAAGACCGTCTCTTGTACAAGAAAGGGACTCTTGTCCTGGACAACACCCTCTCTGATAGGAGTTTATGGATATAGTGTTGCTGCAAGTGTTGAATGCATTTTCCAGTAGGTCTGAAGCACTGCCAAAGATGCACAACTCAAGTAGAGCCACATATATATAAGCCGTACATAAACGAGCCATGGCATTGTGATGAAGGTTCAGGCTGTGTTTGAAAATGAGACAGTGAGAAAAAAGAAAACTCTGGAACATAGCGCATGAGATTGGCAAGAAAAGACACCATTACAGAGAAATAGAGAAACAGAGAGCTTACCACTACAATGGGGTCTGACACCGTTGTGCATGTCCCTGGAAAGACTACAGGAACATTCTTGGAGCGTGCAAATGGAACGTCTGTGCTGTTCAGGGAACATCATGGCTGTGTCCTTGAGTGGCTACATCTTCTTTGGCAGCTCGGTGAAGATCAGCAAGAAGGTGCAAGGTCTCGTTCAAGGAATGGTGAATGGGCCTGAGTCAGGTGGTGCCACTTTAGCCTCGGGCACTGGCCCCAGCCTGTGCCCAGCCAAGTCCATCGAGAAAGGAATGCCCGGGCTTGGCTCCAGGAGGGCATCCCGCATTGAGGCTGCAGTGAACTCTGCTCCAAAATATTTGCTGCTGGACTTCCAGAGGGTGCATGGCATCGATGCCACAGCAGCAGGATCTTTCTCAACCCTGTGCAAGAGGCTGCGGATGATGGGCGTCGAGCCAATCATCACCCATCTGCCAAGGTCAAGGTGCGCTGTTTGGCTTTCTCGCTTCTGCTTCACTGGCATGAATCTGCAATGAATATATTCTTGCGAAGACAACCCCTTGATGCCCCTGCATGTCCTGGGCAACAACAGTTGATGTGTATGCTCACAGGCATTCCCACATTGGTTGTGCCCTTTCTTCGTTCACGTGTAGTGGCCCATGGCCAGATCCCTCATTGCCTTGACAAGGCATAGAAGGGCACTTGAGCCAGTGGTTGCCCTGAAAATGTGTACTGCACCCTATCTGCTGGACGCACCGTATACTATTCAACCATTCTGCATCAAAAAATTTGACTGTTACGCTTTTTTCTCTGCTTGTTTTGTTTCAGAGCGCTACTTGCTTTTCTGCGTTGCTCCGCAAAATTGTGTTGATTTTTCTCTTCAAAGAGGCCAAGCGTTCCGTTACTGTGCGAAGGGATTTAGTAATATTCGGTACAGGGGTTGGACGTCCCTGAAGGCCTGCACAGGAACCCTGATGGGCGGCTTTGTTTCAGCATTGGAAATTTGCAAATTTCCTATCATTTTCAAATGCTTGGAGCCCACCCCAAATACAGTGCTGTGGGTTTGCACATCGTCTTCTGACTTTTCAGCAGTACCAGAACTAGACGTTGGAAAGGGAAGCATGCCATGTTGGGAGTTGATTGCTTGCGAGAGGTGGAAAACCATTCAGTTAGCCTACGGTGCAAGACACTTGGCCTGCATTTCGTACGTTCGGCCTGTCTTTTACAATTACCGACAGCAGCGCTTGGGGAATTTAGCAAAACACGCCATGAGAGGATGGCCGGCTTTTTGATGTGCATGACCGATGCTGTGACTGGCATGATGTTATGGCAACCTGACGTTTGGTGTTAAGCATTAGTTTATAAATATCTTCAAGAAAGGAAGATATGGTTGAGTGATGCAGGACATCAATGCAGTTTGGGCAAAATTCTGCAGGTGTGAATAGCTCCCAATATCGCCCGGCAGCTGCAAGGGCAATGAGTCACTGCCAGTGACCTCCTGTAACTTGAAGCTGTGCTGGTTTACACAGGAACGTGTTCATGCATACTACCCTTGGTAGCACACCTCTTCCTTGAATGGAGAGTCGCAGCAAGCTTTGCAGTACCAGTCGCCACTCATAATGTCTGTCCGCCACAGTGTGCCATGTTGGGCGGCAAAACCTGCCTTCCTGTTGATCGTGCAGCAAATGGGTGTGTAATTGCCGTGCACAACCACTGTTGACTGGGCTTCATCCAGATACTGTACAATCACTATGGATTAATGAGACGTCAAGACTTCATCCTTCTTGTGGCTAAATGGTAGCTTGCACTGGCATGTGTTTACAGCATAACAAAGCGACACATTTCCTCAGGGAAATCTTGACTCTTTAAAACGACAACAAAACGTCCATGCTGAGGCAGATAACAGTGTACAGTGTGGCGCACTGAATGCATTGAAATTGACATTCGCCAACAGGTCAGGTATCCGTCGCCTGCTTGTTGCGCACGGTGTGATAGATGACTCATGCTCTGCGGAGGAAGCCCTGCATGATGGCAACCGCCTTAGCGAGTCTTACGCCATCAAGTCCTTTGACAGTCTGCAAGAGGGCCTATCCTACTGCGAGGAGCATTTCCTGGACATCGCCGTCAGCTTTGACTTGATACCGCCCCCGGCTTCCTCAATGCAGCTTTCAGAAATCCTGAAGTCAAGCCTGTCTCTCCCAAAGGTATTCCTGTTCTTCCCCTCCTGCTGCAATGTGGTGCTTGTTCACGGTGCGCGGGGAGAGTGCTTGTCAGCTCTCTCCGCAGTGGATCTTGCCACCGTGCGCACAAAGCGCAGGTTTCCTTCTCTGGAGTTTGCTTGGCTTCAAAGCAAGAAGTGGACATTAAGCTGCCAAAAACCGTTTCAATCTGTTGGGAATTGTTGGGAATGCAGCTTTGGAACAATGCATTCCAATTCGTTGGTGGTGACTTTTGGGTACCTTCCTACTCGCAAGCTGTTGCTGCACTGCTGTCTGCGACTCCCGTGCCAAAGTCAGACAGATTGTGGGCTCCTTCTGTCCGCACGTCATGCGTAGCGCATGTTTCTCGCACACGCGGTCCAAATTGAAAAACGTTTTGCATATTTGATGAATACCTTCACCTTTGACAAGCAAATGATTGCCCTCCAGTAGATGTCTCTGCTGCGTTCTGCTGAATGGCATTGACACAACGCGCTGGTAGATTTGGGTAATTTTCGCTACCTTAGGAGGGCCCTGCGTCCTGAATCTGTGGTTAGAATTTGCTGCAACTGCCAAGCACTGGTGCACCAAGTGCATACAATCATTGATTGATCAATCCAGCGCACTTTGACACACCCTTCCTTGTTATAACCGGCGACTGCTTGCAGTACAGCTGCATTGTAGTGGTTTGAATGTGCAGAGCATAGTAGTTCAAAGCTGCGTTTTTTGAATTCGTTGCACTGTTTTGGGTGATTGAATGCTTTTGGAACCTCAGCTGAGCGCAGACCTGTTTGCCGCCCATGGGATTGTTGGCAGCTGTTTGCAAGGCTTGGGGGCACTCAGTACCTGTCGATGCATTGACTCTAGGGCTACACACCTGACGACATGGACTTCAAGAGCGCCGCCACTGCGCTGCAGAGTTTTCTGACAGTGAAGGAGCTGAAGGCAGGGGAGCGTCTGTTCAGCATCGGGGGCAAGGCTTTGGAGCTGTGCATCGTCGAGAAAGGAAAGATTGCTGTCGAGATTGACTTGATGAGAATCCACCACCCGTGCCTGGCCGACACGCATGTGCCTGAGAAAATGTCATTGCCAACGCAGTTGAGGGTTCTGGGCGTGGGCCCAGGCGGTGTCGTTGGCGAGATGGATTTTCTCCTTCGGCGCCCGCGCTCGTGCTACGCCTTTTGTGTGGAGGACTGCAGGTGTGGTGTTGTTAAGTCATCGTTTTCTTGACAGGAATCGCACTGCCTGTTGCACTTGATTCAGCACGAGAATGGGGCCCCGTTAACGGACTTGTGTCGCGTTCATTGTGCGCGAATACGATCGTTTGTGGTTCATGCAGAGTCAGCTGTTGTTTAGAAGGAAATAACACGAGTGGAGTTCCATGCAAGGGACTGTAGCAGAACCCCTGTCCACTCTCGCGCACCTGGTGCGCAAAGAAACACGCTGTTTCTGGTCTCAGCTGAGCCCTTGGACATGATAACCTTTGAGCTCCCTGCGACAATGGCCAAATGAACACGTCCTGCGACGGCACATGTGGAACCCACTCACCCCCGCTGGTCTGGACAAAATTTCGCTGGTCTCCAGCAGCGAACCACAGCGTTTGGACACATGACGCTTTTGTTGCGCCCCCGGGAGCGCATGCTCCTCGCCCAGTCCCTAATGCTCTGGTTGTGGATCAGAATGCGCCAACTGCTGAAACTACTGGGGGAATTAGCTACTTAACTGGGCGAGCAGTTGGACGCCGCCCCACAGTGTTTAGGCACGTGGATGCTGGGAATCTGAACACCTAGTTCCAGGTCCTGGGCCACTTCTCGCAGGCGTGGAACACTGGTTGGAAATTGCACCAAAAACGCCGTAAGACAACACAGCTCGGACCCTTTTTTAGCAGCAGCTGACCTTAGCGCCAGTTTAACCTCAGATACGCGTTGTCCTTACCACTCTGGCATGGCTTAAAACAGATGGAAACTGCGTGAATTCAGCAACTCACACCAGCGGTGGTGATGCACATATTGATCAGCCGTCGTTACCATCATTTGATGGACGCACGTTGCTGACGGCCGCGTTCCCGTGCACACGGGTCGGCCGCTTGCGTCTCCAGGCCTTTCCATTGTGAGCTTCCTCATCTCAAACTGAGCTCTCCTCATTCTCTACTGAAATCCCGAGTGTGTGTCCCCCCGCAGATTGCTTTGCCTGCACCACGACGCCATCGAAAGGATGGCCCTTCTTGCCCCTCGCATGCTCAACCTCATTCAGGCAATGCTGCTTCGCTCCACCAGCATGAGCCTCAGCCACGCGCTCCAGACGCTGGAGAGGGCGGGGCGCCTCCACTAAGGGCCCTGGTGGCAGCGCCGTCAAGTTTTGCGCCAAGGGCCCAGGGCGAAGCCTGGTCATGGGTTCGAGGCGCTTTGCTAGGAATGCAATAATGAATGCTCAGTCCCCCACTCGGAAGCTGCTTTTGAAGGAATGCCCCCTTAACCATTGATTTTTGTGTGCTTGAGAGCACGTCGAATTTTATGTGTTTGGAATTGAGATGGGATCTGGATGCTGGGTCAATCCCCACGGGCTTTAGACATTGTTAATTTTAGATTTTTCTATTCTTTGTGAACGATGGTAGCGTTCGGTTGCAGTTTTTTGCAAGCAGGCAAGCCTTCCATTTTGCTGGGCGAGCAGCAGCATTTGTAGGGCAGGGTTGGCCATCGGGTGGTTCGGACTGCCGCTGGACTCCCCACCTTTGTGGCGCACCGATTTTGGAGATCCCAGAACATTCGATTCAAGCGCGTTCAATTTATTTTTGCGAACAATTCGCAAACGCACTCGGCGGGCAAACGCCGTCTTGTTGCGCATGACGGTCGTTATGGCCTCGCTCAATATTGCTCAGCAGCGTTCAATTGGCGGCTTGAACCAAATTATGCCAACAACTGGGCCGTTTCGGCCCCTAGAAATTTGCTCGACATTCTGCCTGGCGAGGTGCGGTTGGCGGCTCCAGCACACCGTCAGTGTGCAAGCCATTTTCGCTGATCATCCCCAACTACCCTCATTTACGGATCCTCCAGATCCTCCAGCGGCGCAACTCAAACAACCGGAACTCCTGTGGACGAGGTGACCGCAAGCCCTCTGAACCTACCATCATGTACCGCCTGCGAGCACATGGAGAGCCGCGCGACATCGCTACTCACCGAGCTGCACCATCAAAGGGCCTTAGAAGAGCACTTACGGGGATGGTTTTAAGAGATTTTCGGCACAGAGCCGATCTTATTCAAGCCGCCTCAACGACTTTCCGCAAACACGGCGGCCCGCAGAGACCCACCAATTTGTTCTGAACACATCCGTTCCACTCTCGTTTCCATATTGGCCCCCCTGCCCAGCTTCGCGCCATGTCCCTTGTTGAGTTCAGTCCAGGCGAAGAGTATCGGTCCTTGATCCGACGTTGACCCTTGCCCATCGCTATATGAATGCCGCTTGGCCAAATTTTCACTGAGCCGCCCCAGAGGGGCGTCAGCCCGTCGTGGTTGAAAACGTCCACAGTGCGCCCAGACGCCCGTCCTGCAAGCCACCCAGCACTCCCCCACCCCCATCGGAGCACAGAGCCCAGTCACACGGGCTCACAGGGGTTTGGCGGCGCTGCGGCGGCGTCCGGAATGGGGCGTTGGGGTGAAGCTTCAGGGCCGGGATGGCGGCGGTTGCGGGTTTCGGGATGGGTGACCTCCAGGCATCGCCGCCCAGCAGGGCCTCGATCTCGTCGATGTCGTCCTGGGTCTGGCATGCGCCCGCCGAGCACTGCCGGAGCCTCGGGTCGAAGATGTGCGCCACGCAGCCGCAGACCACGTCGAAGAGCCCGCCGGTGCTGATCTGAGTGTCCGCCCCCTTGGAGATCAGGAACAGGACGGCACCCCTGTTGCCATAGTAGGCTGCGATGATGACCGGCGTGGTGTCTTCAAGGGCCCTCGCGTTGACGTCGATTCCCTGCAGTCGCAAACGGGCGCCCGTGCGCATGCTATGAGCTCGTGCCGCCGAGGCGAATAGGGACATTCTGTGGCAGCGCCTTTGGGGGATTCCACAACCCGTTCTTGTACATTTGCAGCCCGGAAAAAAACAATCGAGCTCCAAATTGTACACTTTTGGGTGTGAAACCGGATCAGCATATCGTTCTATTCAGTGTGTATTGACCATGTTGTACCAGGGCAGTCCGCAATGCAACAATACATATACACAAACTGACCTTGGACCTGCATGGTAATGCAAACCCTGGCTACATTCCCAAAGCCCCTGTACTGGCGCACTAACAGTCTCCATCCCAACCCCAACAGTAGAGCTGCCTGTGAACTGACGACTTCCATTTTCTTTTAGTTGCTGGTTCAATGAAAATGAGCATGGCGCCACATGATCCGCAGGTCGACGAATTGTTGCAATTTTTTCACAAAATTCCGCAGAAGTCAATGACATTTTGTGGCAAGGGATGCCATTCTGGAGTGACCAGTCTGGATACTTTGCTAGTTGCTTGCTGCTCTAAGTGGCTCTTGTGACTTTCATGCACTCGTTCTGGCATGGTCAAGAGTTGCAAATCCTTTGGTACACGGGGATCACGAATGGCCTCATTTTCATTTATGGCAAGCATGGAATGGGTTCGCACAAGAGCAGCAACACTCCTTAGCGGGACAGGTTGAAGGCCTGGAACCTATACAGTTGCATCGGTCCAAAGGCCGGCTGTGCATTTGTCATCAGTCTTCGGGGATAGGCATACAATTGGTGCAGTGACTTAGGTGCTGCTTGGTTCAGCTGCTGCGCTGCAGATTCGTTTACGCGGAATTGTCACAGGACGTGTGGACAAACTCTTCGCAGCAAAAAGGAATTTGGCAACAGGTGCAGTAAAGAGATGCAAGGGAACAATTCGTTATGAAAAAAAGCACGAGATCCTTAGAAACTCACTGATGGCATGACTGACGGGCATGAAAAGATGTTGGCCAACTTCAAACAGCTGACACACTAGCACTGCAGCATTTTGCTCAAGCGGCACCCTTACTAGTACAAATGCTCTGAGTTTTGGGGTGCACTAACTGTAAAAGAGATAGTGTTGTCATCCAAAGACCACAGCACAGATTGGATGCCCTCCCAACACCGATGCACAACACACCTCGCCAAGGAGGATGTTCATGATCTTCTCCGAGCCCGATGCAGTGGCAGCCATGTGCAATGCGGTCAGGCCTTCTGCAGTCGGAATCGTGACATTGGCCCCCGCGTCGATCAGGGCCCGCACCGCTTCCAGGTGATTGCCTTCAGCAGCAAACATTATGGGTGTACTCTGCGACCGGGGAGTTCTGACATCGGGGTCTGCACCGGCCCCGATGAGCAGCTCAATGACCTCTGCACCGCCAGCAGTGGCGGCGACATGCAGGGAGGTACCGCCATTTGCCATTGCCTCAATGTCGGCATCCGCCTCAATTAGCAATTTAACAACAGCGGGATGGTTGAAGAATGATGCCACCCACAAGGGTGTCAGTCCGATGTTGTCTGTCGCGTTGACATCTGCTCCTGCATCTAGCAGTATGGTGACGATCTCCTCAAGACCCCTTGTTGAGGCCAGTATGAGGGGGGTCTCCCCACCAGCAGCTGTTTGTTCTACATTGGCACCATCGTTGATGAGCCTCACGACAGCCTCCTCGTCACCAGCGGCCACTGCATCTATAAGGTGCTGCATGAACAAAGGCTGATGTGTAACCTCACATGGAACCGCAGCCGTGCCAACAGGCCGTCATGGCTTGACAGAGAAACATGCAGTTGAGTGAAGTACATGGGCAGCAGCATGGCAAGGGATCAAAATGCACAGTCATGTCCATGCACACATTGTGGGCTACTCTCACAGTGGATAGCGCTTGGAAGATAAGCAATGACCTGCGACCAAAATCTATGGAGAATGCGGTGATCGACCCCTCTGTCACTGCTGCTGTTTGCTAGCATGTGTCTGCGAGGGTGGCAAACATGGGAATGGGACAAGCTTGCCAATCTTGCACACTGGGCATGTGTAAAACTAGTGCAAAGCACTGCACTTCTGCAGATGAGCGGCTTAATGTTGCTGTTGCTGGCAAAAGCCTGAGCGATTTCGCAAGTGTGGGAGAGGAACAGTTTCCTCCACATGGGGAACAGATGTGAGGGCAGCTGCCAACACGCGGGACATACGCAACAGCGCCTTGTTTGTGCTCGAACACATCTGCTCAAACGGCCCAAAACAATGAAGCTGCTGTCTAGTCCTCAATTGAACACAGCCACCCATTGCAACGTTTGCTGACAGTAACAAGATCGTTGGAATTCAACCAAAGCCAACATCCCAATGCTTTGCCATATGCTGAATTGAAACCAGGACATATTCCAAGAATGAAACACACCTGTTCCCTCACAAGAAAGTCCTCCTTGATGGCACAAGAATGCTGCATCAAAAGGACTACAAGCAAACACATCCTGAATGCTGCCAGTACATATAAGTGCAGGCCTGCAAAACAATACTTTTGGTGCATCATCTTCCTGCCATAAAGCTCAACACTGTCCCGTCCCTGCAGATCAGCCAATGCCCACTCTTTCATGACAATAGATGTCATGCACAAGTACACAGACTGCAAAAGACAGCAAGTCATGGTCGTGGTGGCTTGGGGATCAGCACTATCAACTGTTCGTACACTGCTCACTGTGTTCAGTCCCCACCTCGATCCCATCCTCAATGCCCAGAAGATCATGGATCTCGTCTATGTCTTCCTTTGACTGGCAGTTTTCAGGTGGACACACCGATCCTTGGTTTGTGTCCAGGCAGCCACACACAGGAATTCCATTGAGAGACGGATTAGCACCCTGCACAGCAGCACACTTCGTTGATGCACCCTGCGGGATGCCAGCTGGGTCTGCATGAAAAAACACTTGACGACTTAAAGACCACTTGCATTTGCTATTGTAGAGCTGAGGTGACCAGTGTGGATGGCATGACGCCCATCTCTGCTTTTGCATTTGCTTTAATTTGTATCCGGGAGCCTGACAGACTGTGAGTTTGATCGACAGTGATGTGGAGCAGTCGACACTGGGCGCAAAGTACAACTACTGGCTCGTTATCTTTGTAATGAACAATTTGGAATCGAGGCTGGCATTACCGTGTAGCAGTATGTATGTGCATGGATATGCAGATGGACGTTCATGAATATATTTTGTGCACATGTATCCGCAAGGGCAGCTTTGGATCCTGTCTTGGCAAATGCAATAGCTGGACTGCAAGCACACCAACAATGAATTTTCATCATTGTTCAGACAAAATACTGCACTCCACAAACCTTGGGCTGGAATGTTTTTAATGAAAGCACTGCACTGCGGGAATTAGCCCCAAAAATTGCTGCAGGAACACTCCCCCAGACACAAGTTGCCTGTTGTGCTCCTCTTCAATCTAATAACAATGTGATGGATCCATGCAACAAGTCTATTTAATTAAAATGTTTAGTGTAATCTGTACATGCAGCCAGAGCATCAAATCCAAAAATTAACTTTGCAAAGATTGTGGCAAGGTCAACGCAGCTATGGACATGGACTATATTTCCAACTGTGGATATTGGGGAAGTGCTCCTGATGTCTGTTATCATCGATCCGCAGCCCCTGTGCCAACATGACAGTGCCTACACACATCGCAGCTATCACAGTGTCATGCTACTCTTCTGCAAGTAAGCGCTTAGGTGATCAGCTGGGATAGTGGACAGTAGATGCGCACACTGCCCTGCATCCCCTGCAGGTGGCCCAAACAATATTAAGCCTGCCTTGCGCACTATATCAAACATTGCGTGACAGATATCTTTGCCAAATTGTGGAAACATGCTCCAAGAGGCGAATTTTGTATTTAGTTGGCTCTCTGTGTCCTTATTCTCGCAACATGAATACTACAAGTACTATATGTAACATATGAATAATCAAAATCAATCAATGCTTTCATGGTTGCCCTTTATCTTGATTCTTTTTGCACTCAGCTCCTGCTCGTGCCTGGTTTGCTTTGCAAAGTTGCAGCATATAGCCAAAAGAGCAGCAAAAAGTGCACATCAATTGTCACAATTCTTGTCATAAGCACAGCCAGTGGCTTGGGCCCACAAATGTGCCTTCTCCAAATTTTCAACGAAATCCTTGGCATCATTTGCGCCACAGACTCGACACACTGGACAGTGTCACTTCGAAACAGGAGCTACATAGATTCCACACATGCCAAACTGAGCTGCATTACCCACAGGATTGCAATTCGTTTGCTCTGAAACACGACTACGATCACATCCACAAGCGGTGAATATCATTTCCGAAGAATATCACTTCCATCGATGCACACAGTCTTGGGGCATGGTGATGTGCTTGTGAGGTGCACCTTGCTTGAATCCCACAATTGGCTGGCATCAATTGGGAAGCCGGAAGTACGGTGTCATGGAATTGAACCAACTCACCTTGGACAACAGAAACTCGATGTTGGGCTTGTCTCCAATCCAAGCAGACAAGTCTATGGCTGTCTGTCCTTCTTCGGTTGTGGCATTGATGTCCATCCCCTTGTCGAGGAGCACCTCCATTATAGGGGTGTTGCTTGGCTCAAGGGCAGCAAGGTGTAGCACACCAAGGCCTTGTAAGGTCATCACCTTGAGGTCGGCACCCCTTGCAACCAGCACATCGAAAGTCTCCAGATTTCCAAATCCAGCGGCATACGAGACGGCAGTGTAGCCACGATTGACCACAGTTGCCTCGATGTCTGCTCCCGCATCCAACAGCAACTGAGGGGTAAACAATCCCATTGTGAATTGAATTGTGGAACATGTGGACATCAACAAACAACACAATGCAACTTTCCACAATGAAGCAAAGTGGCCAAACTTTCACCTGCACTTAGTCATCCGAAGGACAGTATCATGGGCTGCACAACACGTGTACGGGTTTGGTAAGACGGATTCTGAGTGGGTTGTATGGGACTTGTCACAGTTGAGGTGTGAGCACAGGTCACATTTCGATTCAAAAAGTTAGAGGAAAGGAACCAATATCACTTTGTTTCTGATCAGTCAGGGACTCCTGGAATGCAAATATCTCCTGTTTGAGATTGTGCATTCACTCCATACGATCAACTTGTTGGGAATTTCGTCGCCCTGCACTTTCCTGTAAGCTGGCACAAGGCCCGCACACCTTCTGTTTGGATGGAGCTCGTGCCTGGACTCTTTTCAATACTTACGGAATCCAACATAACAGCACATAGGAATCGTGCATATATTCAGCAACATGCAGCAGGTACTGACTTTGCCCCAAGTAATGGAGGGGTTGTGTGTGTGTGCTTGCTGACTCACGTTGATCATTTCTGCGGTTCCGAATGCGGACGCAAAGTGCAGTGCTGTCCTGCCATTTCGTGTCTCGGCATCCACTGTGGCATTTGCATCCAGAAGCTCCTTCATGACATCAGCGGTCTGCAGCCGGCCCGACTGCATGAGGGGTGTGGATTCGTCACGTGCAGCATCAGTATTCACATCAGCACCTGCCTCCACTAAGACTTTCACAACAGAGAGCTCCTCCGCATCTACAGCAGCATACAGAGGTGTGATTCCATCCTCATCTGGAATCTCAGTGTCCGCACCCTCCTGTGGCCAGAACAGAATAAGAATCAAAGCAGCAAAATGCAGAAAAGAAAGAAGCAAGCAACGCAAAGAAAAAGGGAAACGAAACTACAGAGCACATGCAGCAAGGTTGAAAGAGGGAAGCCCCTGTCGGCCATTGGACCCCTGGTTCGATGCTCTGCTCCATGCAGGCGCAACACTGATAGCAGTGGGCAGTAAATGAGTTGCAAGCAGCGACAAGAGCAATCAAAAGAGCCAAAGGTGTTGACAGCTCTGGGGTTCCAACTCCAACTTTCCAGATGGCAATGGGATTGTTTGACAGGTGCTACACTGTCAAAGAGCACAAGTGAAGCGCAGCAGGCTGTGGATAATCTAAGCGCCAGCATATCACAGTCCTTGCATAACAATCTTGTCAGGCAACTGCAAGGCCGTTCCAGTGCTCTTGCACTGTAGTTGCGATCATTCCTGACTAATGCTGCATCAAAATTTGGCCTGATCTGTGTCTTACCACAACCAGAAGCTCAACTATGGTAGCATTGCCCAGCGGCGCAGCCAAACGAAGTGCAGTTCCTTCAATTTCTCCTTGGGCATTGATGTCAGTGCCAGCCTCCAAAAGGACCCTAAAAGCAAGGAGTTCTGTCCATCAGGTGATTGGGGAGACTCACCACCATCAACTGCAAACAGTGGCGAATGCATAATCTGATGCTGCATATGGACTCTTTTCTTGTTGCATTCTTTGCAGCCTAAATATGGACAAGTCCATTGTAGAAACAGCTTCCCCTAATGGCATTAGGCAGCCCTGGGTCTAATTAGGTTCAGTTCACAGCAGGTTTTGCAAAAGTAGAAAGATGCAATTTCCTTTCACAAGGACTGCACCTTGTTGCTGACACAACCATCGGGGTCCAAGCTGACAGTGCAATTTAGGAATTGAGGCCAGTCTGCTCTTGGTTGCTTGCCATCGACATATGTCATCCTCACCTGCCACTTGGATCTTTCTCCCTGCAAATGGTGAAGCCAAGTTCGATCGACTTGTAACATGCTCCAAGGTTTGCAGTTTTGCACTGGATAAATCACAGGCCGGTGCATGGGAATATGTGATGCACACGTGTGCTTGCATGTCATTGTGCTTGGCGACCAAAACAACAGTCAACCATTCCCAAGATTGTCGCAATTCGCACCTCACGACTTCACTGGAACCGCTGATAGCACCAAGAATCAAGGGTGTGTTTCCACTGTCATCTGTAGTGTTTACGTCTGCTCCATCTTCAAGTAGTTGTTTCACTTCATCCACGTCGCCGTCAGCAGCAGCATCCAAAAGCATCTGCTCACAAACCCCAATCTTAAGGTGACATTTATAATTGGACAGGTATTGAAACAGGCAATAATTGTTGAGGTATTTCGTTTTTAGGACAAGCAAATGCTGCAACGCCTCCCCTTTGAATTGGGGTCTCTCCAAGGACTTGCGCCTGCAGTTTTCAACTTGATTTCAACTTGCTTTCAACTGACTGGCAATCTTATGGAATTTCACCCTGCACCAGCCCAAGGCAGCACACATTTGCAAGGACCTGAACACCCTTTTTGGAATTCGCAATGCCTTTCATTTTGTTGTTAGGTGGAACAAAGCTCAACTTGACCAAAGTAGTGCATTCAGGTGTGGCCAGCACATAGTGAACATTGACATATCCCTGTGCACATAGATATCACATCCCACCGCATACATAACACTATTAGCACAGTGTGTGTGCGCATACATGTGACACCCGGAGCAAGAAGCCCAGTGTGCCTGTTCCCACAGGGCGGAGTATGTCAAGGACAAAACCTGAATGAAACATGACAGGATGGGAAGCATGCAAACAGTTAGATTTTCGTTATTCCAGAGTACAGTCACTCAATCTACAGAGAAATATAATCTCAGGGAGGGCCACAGCCTGACAAACCATGCAACTCACTTCATTCTTGTCTTCTGTTGCTGCTTGTCTAAGTTTTCGGGCGCTCTGAACCCCATCGTGCAAAGCTACCGAGAAGTCGACCCTGCTCCGTGGATCTGTACAGAAGAAGCACAAGCTGCATGAAGCCCACGCCGGCAATCAGAACAACGAGAAGAATCAGGGCACTCAAACAAAATTCGTCACCCTGCAGGACTGCTGTTCTCTGCCAGCCCAACCCCATACCCAGAGAAAGAGAAAGCAAAGCAAGTTGCCCAAGGCCAGGGGCATAGCTTGGCACTTCTCTGCACTAGTTTTGGCAGACGACTGCTCAGGATGAGGGATTTATGCTTGCTGCATTTCCCTCCAGGTACTCACCATTTCTGGCAACACAGGTGACAATGCCCAACAGAGTCTCGCCCTGACTCTACTGACTACATGCTCTAAACATCACATGTGCGTTTACTTTACCCAGAAAACGCTTAGGACTGCCTATGTGGCATGGGTTGGGTGTGTGGGTCTAAGGGAAGGGGATGTGTGTGCAAGTCCCATACAGCATGGCTTTTGAAGCAGGAGATGCCCATGAATTTGTGTACGACAACTTGAAGTACCATCTGTCATGCTGCCTTGTAGTTATTATGGCAGTTCTCTGTCTAGGTATTGCAAACATGACTAAAATCGATTTTAGGACTTCTGTGCCATACCGCATCCTCGTTTGGTCAATGCAAATCTGACACATTTCGCTAGTTGGAGACAAGGCGGTCAAGAAAAGAGCAATTGAAGATAAGCACACAGGCAAAGATGCCAACTGACACCTTGTCATCAGCCGTCAATTGTTTCTGCAGCTCCTGACGATGCCAAAGCAGCCCAAAATCAACTGGATATTCCCATGCTAGTGGACACACACCACTCCGTGCACTTGCAAATAGTAGCTGATGGCCCTGCAATTGACCTCAACCAGAGAGAAAACTACCCCACTCACACAATTTGCTGCTTGCTTAAACAGTTTTGAATGTCTCAATGCCATGCATCACTGCTGTGAACTTTACACTGGTGCGATTGTTTGCATTTGAGCCACGTATCTGAGCTCTTGTTTTGCGTCATCGAAGCACCATTAAGCTGCATATGGTCGCCACCAGGGTACTGAAGGGAAGCGTCCATGGGAATGCCACAAAATCACAGGTAGCTGCTAAGCACCCTGGCATTCGTCTTCCTTTCAAAAACTGTACAACATCGCATCAGCTGCTGGCGACCATGACAACGCACACGCGCAGTGCATCACGACATACGAAAGAAACGAAAAGCCAGCTGGGAGATCGTCTGGTTTGCTAGCGGTTGAGTTGAGTACCATCAAGACAGCTGGTTCCCTTCTTGTTGTGGGAAGTTGGTACTGCTTTCTTTTTGTTGCTTTACTTGTGATAACCGCAGTGAGCAGTAATTGGATGCTAGAGGCAGGGCGAGAGACATATTGTCTGGCAAAGGCACAAACATCTGGTGGATGACATCTGCCCCCAAGTTACATAGGGCTTTTATGCCTGCAACAGCGCTGCCGTCAGTCAGTGGTTGCCATCCTAAAGAGAAGCCACCTCGCCCGTGATCTTCTATTTCTGTGGCAGTCAGTGTCTCCGCGCGGCTCCACATGGCTGCGGTCACTCACAGGCGACAGGAAACTTGAGGACACACGTTGCAACCGTGCCCTGCTCGCCACACTCCACTGGATCACTGTAGAGCTGGAGTAGCTTCTGCAGAACTCTGCCTTTTCTAGCTGGTTGCTTGGTGGGTTGGTGGGTGGGTGTCTTTTGTTTCTGTTGTCCTTGCTGCTTTTTGTATTTGTTCCTGTTTCTGAATTTGTTTTGGTTTGTTTGTTTGTTGCGGGGTGGGTAGCCAGCCGTTTCGAGTAGTGACTCGCGTGTCGAGTGAGGAGACGCACTTTCAAAAAGAAGAAATGGCAGGCTCTAATTGCCTGCCAACGCCGAGCCACCGGACATTATCCAGCGGACATTATCCGTGGTGCGGCGTTGGCAATCCATCTGGTGGCCGAAAGGCGTAACGCAGCGTAACAATGTGAGCGTAACTCCCGCTCGCATGGATTCCCTGGGCGTCCTTTCCACCATGCCGATCAACAACCTGCACCAACAGGCAGGGCCCTCCTTGCTTCCTGCCGCCTCAAACCGAAAGGCCAAAGGGCGCGGCCGCGTTCCCGCGGCTCCAGCCCCCGCGGCACCAGCGACGCCTCGCAAACGCACCACCCACCCCGCGCTGGCTGAAAATCAGCTCTCGCAGCGCCTTCCCAGGTTTGCCGCCGATGCCACCGACACCTCTTGCCCCCACCCACCCATTTCACGACGTCAAAAGTCAGGCAGAGAATCCACCATCACGCCCCCAGCCCGCTACCCTGCTGCCATCTGCCCGCATCCCCATCCGCTTTCCCCACAAGGACGACAGCCCCAAATGTAGGCTATGTATGACATATATGCCTCCCCACCCTCCCACCTGGGACCCTTCCGAGCCTGGGCGAGATTTCGCTCGCCAGGCTCCTGAGCGCCGTGTCTCCCATCAGCCTCGGCTGCTGCGCCGTCCAGGACAGCCCCACCCTGGCGCCACCGCACGCCGCTGCGCCCAGCAGCAGGATCCACAGCCAAGCCCACGCGGGCACGGCCCGCGGCGCTGCCATGCCGATCGAACGGCCTCCCGAAGACAGCACAGGGCAAGATGGGAGATGGGAGATGGCTACAGGTGCGCAGTTGTAGAGCAAGGAAAAGTTGTTAACCGGCCGTGGGGCAGTATCGGAAGGGGCTTGCGCGACCAGTGCGTGTTGGAGTGTCGACCACGGGCGCCCTGTGTGGCCTGGTCGCCTAATCGCTCGCGTTATGAGGAGGGGAGCTGGGTGGGAGGGCCCCGTCCGACGGGCGGGCCACGCGGCCACAAACTCATTGCCAGTTCGCAGTCCTGGGCAGGGGAGGGTTGACGCGGGGCTGACGATGGGGGGCGTGACAATTTTTGCAAGGTTACGACTGGCACTGTCCAACGTCCAAAGTACACCGGGGAACGGGACAAGGACTGTGGCAGTATCTTGGGAGCCGCACGACGACTCGATGGCCCAATGCAGGCGCGGTGTTACCGCAAGCATCCCGTTGTGGCCAACCACCCAGACACGATGGATAGGGAGCAACAGGCAAATTTGCCAGTGGCCCCAGATGTCCTAGACCCTTCATGAGTGAGACGAACATTGGGAAAAACAACCGACATACTGTTCTTGTGCAGTTTGGTTGCGGCATAGCCCTCTATGACTGACACGCAATTCATGGAATTTCATCATCATCAGCAGCAGCATATTGGACCCCTTGCACGGGACTGCACCCGGCCTGTGATCTTAGGCACGGGTGACAACAAATGAATCACTGCGCCCGTGACACGCTGGGGCCCGCGCCAAAACGTGAGCGTCCCTGTGGATCCGTGCCGACGTCTAATCTCTCAAACACAGACGTATCCTTTATTGGACTCTTCGTCACAGTCCCCCGAATCTGTCATGTATGGCGCCATCTCTTCTGCGACCTTTGCAGCCGCAAGCAGGTCAAGCTCTGTTTTGGCCATAACCTGGGTCAGGAACATAAAACAACAACTCCTTTCCTCATTATTTTCAAAGGTGGGTGAGTTGCTTGGAAGGGGCAGCAGGAATTGGGCAAGGGTTAAAGTATTTTGTAGACGAATTCAATGCGCCAACAACGTCCCTTTCGAGGCACAAATCGCCCCTTTCGCCGATCTGGAAATTGTTCGTTGGAACCGTTGTTTACAGTTTTTTGTTTGGGAGAATCACCATTTCCAAAAACCAACACCCAATTGGAGCACAGAGCCGCAGACACCACGGCACGCCCCCTCACGTGGGCTGCGCCGTTAGCGCCGCCACGCACTCCAGCTGCGCCACGACGTCCGGCAGGCTCGAGCAGTCCGCGGCGTCGCTTGGCAGGGTGGGCATGTCGGTGGAATTGCCGGTGGGCGCCGGGGGCGTGCTCCCTGGCGGCGGGATCGCCGCCTCTGGCACGTCGCCGCCCAGCAGGGCCTCAATCTCGTCGATGTCGTCCTGCGACCGGCACGCACCCGCCGCGCACTGCCGGAGCCTCGGATCTATGATGTGAATCACGCAGCCGCAGACCACATCGAAGGGCCCGCCGTCGCCGATCTGCGTGTCCGCACCCCTAGAGATCAGGAACAGGACGGCGCCCTTGTTGCCATAATAGGCCGCCAGAACGACAGGCGTGGTGTCTTCAGTGGTCCTCGCGTTGACGTCGATTCCCTGCAGTGGCAGACACGCGCGCGCGGGCATGCTTGAGCTCATTCGGCCAAAGGGCATGGGGACATTTGATGGCAGTCCGCTGGGGGGGTATTCACGGTGTTCTTGTGCATTTGCAGCCCATTCTTGGGGCTTTTTGCTCAGAGCTCGAAAAGAAACAGTCGAGCTCCGCAATGAACACCTTTGGCTGTAAAACTGAATCAGCATATTGTCTTACCCGGTGTGTAATGGCCATGTTGTAACAGGCCCTTGCACAATGCAACAATACACACGCAGAAACGGACCTTGGACCTGCATGGTAATGCAAACCCATGTGACAGTCCCGAAGGCACTGTACTGGCACACTGATAGTCTCCATCCCAAACCCAATAGCAGATCTGCCTGTGAACAGATGACTTGTGTTTGCTTGTTTAGTGGCTGACTCAATGACAGTGAGTGAGGCGCCGTGTGATCTGCGGGTCAACGAATTGTGGCAAATTTTCGAGGTGTTGCAGAAGTCCATGACATTTCGTAGCAAGGCATGCGTGTTGCTCTATGTGCATTTTGTGACTTCTATGTACTCGTTCTGGCATGGTCCAGAGTTGCCAACCTTTTGTTACTTCGGGGCCGCAAATGCTCTCATTTTCCTCTACGACAATCATGGAATGGGTTCACACATGTGCAGCTACGCTGCTTATTGGGACTGGTCGAAGGCCTGGAATCTGTGCAGGCACATTGCTCCAACGACTGACTGGCTGCACATCTTGCCAACAGCCTTTGGGGAAAGGCATACAATCGCTTCACTGACTGTTCACCAGTGCCCAGAGCTGGGGAATTCTGAAACAAGCAGTGAATGTAGGAATTGCTTGGTTCGGCGGCCTGGCTGCAGATTCCTTCAGGCAGATATGTGCCCACAAGAAGTGTGGACAACTCATCACCAGCCAAAGAAATTTGGTAACAGGTCCACTTAAAGATGCATGGGAACAGTTCGTTGTGAACCTTAGCACGAAATACACAGAAATTCACTGGTGGCAAGACTGAAGGGCTCGAGAATATGTAGGTCACCTCCCAACTGATGACACAGTAACACTGCAGCATGTTTGACCAAACAAGACCCTTCTAGTAAACATCTTCCGGGCATTGGGGTACAATAATGCAAAAGAGACAGTTTGTCAACCAAGAACTGCAGCTTAAAAGTGGATGTCTTCCCAATATCGGTACACAACGCACCTCGCCAAGGAGGATGTTCATGATCTTCTCAGAGCCCTGCTCTGTGGCAGCCATGTGCAGTGCTGTCAGGCCAGTTACAGTCGCAATTGTGGCGTTGGCACCCCCGTCGATCAGCGCCCGCACTGCTTCCAGGTGATTGCCACCTGCAGCAAATAGTATGGGTGTGCTCTCTGATGGGGGATTTCTGGCATCGGGGTCTGCACCGGCGCTGATGAGCAGCTCGATGACCTCTGCGCTGCCAATTCTGGCAGCAACATGCAGTGAGGTACCAAAATCTTCCATCACCGCCTCTATGTTGGCATCCGCCTCAATTAGCACATTGACAACAGAGGGGTGGTTGAAGAATGATGCAGCCAACAATGGTGTCAGGCCAATGTTGTCTGTCGCGTTGACATCTGCCCCTGCATCTAGCAGTATGGTAACGATCTCCTCGAGGCCTCTTGCTGATGCCAGTATGAGGGGGGTGTCCCCATCAGTGGTTGTTTCATCCACGTTGGCACCATCGTTGATTAACCTCAGGACAGCCTCCTCGTCACCAGCAGCCACAGCTTGTAGGAGGTTCTGCATGGCCAACAGGTGGTGAGTAACCTCACCTGGAACTGCAGCTCTGCCAACAGGCAGTCAAGGCTGGACAGAGAAACATGCAGTTAAGTGAAGGGCACGAGCTGCAGCATGGTAAGGGATCAAGATGCTCAGTTGTGTCCACCCACAAAGAGTGGGCCGCTCTCGCAGTGGATAACACTTGCAGGACAAGCAATGCCTTAAAATCATGATCTGTGGAAAATGTGGTGATCGGCCCCTCTGACTGCTGTTTGTTGACATGCGTCTGCAACAGTGGCACATGCTTGCCAGTCTCGCACACTGTGAACGTCTCAAAATAGTGCAAAGCTTCGCACTTTCGCAAATTGGTGACTTGTTGTTGCTGTTGTTGGCAAGAGCATGAGCACTTTTTGTGAGTGTGCAGCACAAACACCTCTGCTTCACACGGAGGAAAGGTGTGAGGGCAACATTCAGCATGCAGGACATAGCCAACAGTGCCTTGGTTGTGCTCCAATGCATCTGATCACATGGCCCACAACAACAATGCCGCTGCCTATTCCTCGTTGGAATCACAACCGCACAATGGTTTTCTTCTTGACTTTGCCAACATCCTTGGAATTCAATCAAAGCCAACATCCCGATCCTTGCCATATGCTGACAATTGCAGTCAGGTCGTATTGAAAAGAATGAAACACAGCCATTCCCTTACAAGAAAAGTCCTCCTTGATGCCACAGGAAATGCACCAAAACACTACCTACAAGCACATCCTGACTGCTGCCAGCAAAATGTAAGCGCAAGCTTCGAAGACAATAGCTTTGTGCATAATCTTCCCACCACAAAGCTCAACATTCGCCCGTCTCTGCAGAACAGCCACTTGCTACTTTTTCATGCCAAATAGAACGTCAAGCACAAGTGTACAGACAGTGGAAGACAACAAATCATGGTCTGTGGTTTGGGGATCAGCATTATCACCTGTCCATATATTGCTTATTGTGCTCAGTCCTCACCTCGATCACGACCTCAACGCCCAGAAGCTCATTGATCTCGTCTATGTCTTCCCTTGACTGGCAATTTTCGGGTGGACACCTCGAATCGTCGTCCACATCCAGGCAGCCACATACAGCAATTCCGTTGAGAGAGGGACTAGCACCCTGCACCACACCACACATTGTTGGTGCAACCTGAGGGATGCCAACAGGGTCAACGGGAAAAAGGACCACTTGTAGATACACTTGTGGAGCTGAAGTGAACAGTGTGGATGGCATGATGCCCATGTCTCTGCCTTGGGTTCCCCTTGATGTGTATTGTGGAGATTGTCAGATTGTGAGTTTCATGGACAGTGATGTGGAACAGTGAACACTCAGTGGAAAGCACGACTGCCGGCTCGTTATCTTTGCACTGACAAGGCTGGAATTGCAGCTGGCATGACCTTCCAGCGGTATGAATGTGCCTGGATACGCACAATCAAACTCATAAGTGTTTAGTCATGCGCATGTATGTGCAAGGGCAGGCTTGGATCCTGGCTTGGAAACGCAATAACTGGACTGCAAGCATACCAGCAATGAATGTTCATCATTGCTCACACATATGCTGTATTGCACAAATACTGGGCTCATTTTTTGTGAAACATTGCAGTGCGGGCAATAAGGCCCAAAGGATTACTGCAGGAACACTCCCCCAGCCCCAGGTTCCTTGGTGTGCTCCTCTTCAATTTATTTGACCACATGATAAATTTATACAGTCTTCACAGTTTTATCTATGCAGCCAGACTGTCAAATCCGCAAATAAAAGTGTAAAGATCGTGGCAAGGTCAACACAGATATGGATGGGAATTGCTTTTCCACCTGTGGATGTTGGACAAGTGCCCTGATGTCTGTTACCATCGATCCACAGTGGCTTTGCCAAGATTATAGTGCCTACACATACCGTAGCTATCACAAGATCGTGCAATTCTTCTACAAGTCAGTGTTAAGACGAACAGCTGGGACAGCTTATAGTAGATGCACAAACCGCGTTGCAGCCCCCTGCAGGTGGCCCAAACAATACTGAGCCCGCTTTATGCACTGAATCAAATATTGCGCGGCACATGACTTTGCCCAACTGTGAAAAAATCCTGCAAGAGGCGAAGTTCGTACCTGGTTGGCTTTCCATGTCCTTATTCTTGTATCATGAATAATACAAGTATTGCATGCACCATGTGAATAATCGGGATAGATCAATTCTCTCATGTATTCCCTTTATCTCGATTCTTTGTTCAATCAGATCGTGCTGTTGCCTGGTTTGCTTCGTCAAAGCTGACGCACAGAACCACAAGAGCTGCACAAGGTCCACATCACTTGCCAGCTTTCTTCTCAGGTGACCAGCCAGTGAAATGGGGCCACAAAAAGTGTACCCTTCGAGTCTCACCGAGCTCCTTGGCATCAGTTGTACCATGAACTCGATGCACCGGAGAATGTTACTTTGAAACGTGAGCTAGACAGATTCCACACATGCCAAAATAGGCTACATTTCCCAGGATGATTGCAGTTCATTCCTGCAAAAACAGGAATATGAGCCCATCGACAGGTGCTGGATGTCATTTACGTGGAATATCACCCCCATATTTGCACACATTGTGGGGGCACTGGTGGCACCTGTGTGGTACATCTTGGTTGAAATCCCAGAAATTTGTTGGTGTCCATTGGGAAGCTGGAACTGTGGCATCATGGAATGCAATCCCCTCACCTTGGACAACAGAAACTCAATGTTGGGCTTGTCTCCAATCCAAGCAGCCAAATCTATGGCTGTCTGCCCATCTTCTGTTGTGGCATTGATGTCCACCCCTTTGTCAAGTAGCACCTCCATTACTGCGGTGTTCTTTGCAGCAAGGGCAGCATAATGTAGCACACCAAAGCCTCCTGTTGCCATCACCTTGAGGTCGGCACCCCTTGCAACCAGCACATCAAAAGTCTCCAGGTTTCCAACTCCAGCGGCATACAGGACAGCAGTGAAGCCACGACTGGAGGTAGTTGCCTCGATGTCTGCTCCCGCATCCAACAGTAGCTGAGGAGTGAGCAATCGCACTGTGAATCGAATTGTAGAACATGTGGACATCAACAAGCAACGATATAAAAGATTCCACAACGAAGCAAAGTGGCAGATCTTTCGCCTGCACTTAGTCATCCAAAGGACAGTACCCACGACTGCACAATGCATGTGTGGGCTTGGTAAGACGGATTCCGAGTGGGTTGGATGGGACTTGTCACAGGTGAGGTGTGAGCACAGGTCACATTTTGATTCAGAAAGTTAGAGGAAACGAACCAATATGACTTTGTTTGATTTCTGATCGGTCAGGGACTCCTGGAATGCAAAATATCTCCTCTTTGAGATTGCCCATTCACTCCATGCGGTCAACTTGTTAGGAATTTCATAAACAAGCACGTCTTGTGACCTGGCACAAGGCCCACATGCCTTCTGTTTGTCTGGAGAAGGTCCCTGGGCTCTTTTAAATATGCTGGAATCCAAGACTCGCACAAAGGAATTGTGCATGCCTTCAGAAACATGTTGCAGGTACTGTTGTTGTCCCAAGTACTGGAGAGGTCGTGTGCCAGTCATCACTCACGTTGACGATTTCTGCGGTTCCGAATACAGATGCGAAGTGCAGTGCTGTCATGCCACTTGGGGTCTCAGCATCCACTGTGGCATTTGCATCCAGAAGTTCCTTCATGATATCAGCTGTCTGCAGCTGCGCCGACCGCATGAGAGCTGTGGAACCATCTCCTGCAACAGTATTCGCATCAGCATCTGCCTCCAGCAAGATTTTCACCATGGAGAGCTCGTCCAGCACTACAGCAGCATACAGTGGTGTGGCTCCATCGACATCTGGGATCTCAGTGTCTGCACCCTCCTGTGGCCAAGAAAGAAACGTAAATCAACCAGCCGAATGCAGACCAAAAAGAAGCAAACAACAAAAAGGAAAGAGGAAGCGAAGCTACAGAGCACATTCAATAAAGCTGAGAAGGGATCCCCTGGCTGCCGCTGACCCCTGATCCAACGCCCTGATCCATGCATGCATAGAAATGTTGACAGTAAGCAGCACTGGAGCAGCAAGCCATGATGGGAGCAATTAAGGGAGCGAAAGTGTTGACAGCTCTGGTTTTCCAATCTAACTTTCCAGAAGAAGAGAGGCTTGCTTGACAGCTGCAATGCCATCGTGAACACATGTGAAGCGCAGGCAGTTGTGCAGCACACCAGGTGCGAGCATGACAGTCCTTACACAACAGTCACTCTGGGCAGCAGCATGCTATTCCGGTTATTCGGAACGTTTCGCAACTCTGCTGTATCAAAATTTGCCCTGATCTGTGTCCTACCACAACCAGAAGCTCCACTATGGCAGCAACACCAACCGACACAGCGAAACGAAGTGCCGTTCCTTCAAAAGCTCCTTGGGCATTGATGTCTGCGCCAGCATCCAGAAGCACCCTAGCAGCAAGGAATTCTATCCATCAGGTGAACTGCTTGAGACTCACCACTGTCAACTATACGCGACAATGAACACACAATCTGATGCCACATATGGGCCCTTTTTTTACTGCATTCTTAGCACGCTACATATGGACAAATCCGCTGTGGAAAATACTTGTACTGACGGCATTGGGCAGCCTTGGATTCACACATGTCTAGTTCACTGCAGGTGTCCACAAATGTAGGTGGAGGCCATTTCTTTTCACAAGGACTGCACCTTGTTGCTGACATAACCATTGCAGTCCAAGCTGGCAATGCAGCTTAGGAATCGAGGCAAAACTACTCTTGGCTGCTTGGCCTCAAAATATGTCATCCTTGCAAGCCACTTGGATCTTTCTCCTTGCAACCGGTGAAGTCAAGATCAATGCACTTTTAACATGCTCCCAAACTTGCAATTCACACTGGATGACTCAACGGGCAGGTGCATGGGCGTGTGTTATGCACACCTGTGCATGCAAGTCACCATGTTTGGTGACCAAAACCACAGTCAACCATGCGTTGAATTGTTGCAACCCGCACCTCACGACTTCAATGGAACCGTCGGCAGTACCAAGAATCAAGGGTGTGTTTCCACTGGCATCTGTAGTATTTACATCTGCTCCATCTTCAAGTAGTTGTTTCACTTCATCCACATCGCCATCACCAGCAGCATCCAGAAGCATCTGCTCACAAGCCCCAATCTTTGGTGACATTGACAATGGGTCAGGTATTGACCAGGATACTTGCCCCATGAAACAGGAAATCATAGAGGCACTTTGTTCTCAGGACAAGTAAATGCTGCAAGGGAATTTGTACTCTCCAGGGACCTGTGCAAGCACTGTCAACTTGTTTCCAACTGACTGGAGTGCTCATGAAACTTCACCTTGTGCCAGCCCAAGGCATCTAGGACTCGCTTGGACCCAAACACCTTGTTGGAGTTCACAACACGTCGTATTTATTTGTTCAAGGGCACAAGGTCTTGTTTCCACCAAATGGGTGCATTCACATGCCACCAGCACATAGCAAATATTGACATATCCCTCTGCACATAAGTCCCGCATCCCAGCATTATCCATAAAACTACGGGCATGATATCTGCACACACATATGACAGCAAGAACAACAGGTCCAATGCACCTTTCTGAAGGGGGGGATTAATGTCAAGGACAAAACCTGAAAACAATCAGAGGATGGGAAGCATGAAAGATGTGGGGTTATCCCATTCCTGTGTACAATCACTCAAACCACAAACACATTCTCAGGCGGGCCTGCAACCTGGCAAACGAGTGCAACTCACTTCATTTTTGTCCTCTGCTGCTTGCCTAAGTTTTCGGGCTATCTGCAGCTCATTGGGCAAAGCTACCGAGAAGTCGAGGCTACTCAGTGGGTCTGTACAGAAAGAACACAAATTGCATGAAGCCCGAGCCAGCAATCCAAACAACGAGAAGAATCAGGGCATTCAAACCAAAATCTGCCACCATGTGGCACTGTTGTTCTTTGCCAACCCGTCCGTAAACCCAAAGAAAGAGAAAGCAAAGAAAGTTGGCAAAGATGACGACAGAGCTTGGCACTCCTCTGCATTAGTTTGGCAGACGAGTGCTTGGAAAAGGGATCTCTGCTTGCTGCATTCCCTCCATGCACTGACCTTTTCTGACAACACAGGTGACAATTGCCTGACAGCCTCTCAGCCAGACTCAACTTGCCACATGCTCTAAACATCACACATACTCAACATCACTGTGTGTGGTTTACTTGGAGCATACTTAGGACTGCCTATGTAGGGTGGGTGGATAAGTGGGTGCGGGTGCAGTAGGTGTGTTGGTCTGGGGGAAGAGGATGTATGTGCAGGTCCCATGCAGCCTCACTGTTCCTGCATGACATGTGCAGGAATTTGTGTATGCACCACCCATCATATTGCCTTGTAGGTACCCTGGCAGTTCTCTGTCTAGGTATCAACAACATGACCAAAATCAATTGTAGGGCCTCACTGCCACACAGCATCGTCGTTTGGTCAACGCAAATCTGTGACATCTTGTTAGTTGGAAGCAAGGTAGTCAAGAAAAGAGCGAAGGAAAATCAGCACATAAGTACAGATGCCAACTCACACCTTGTCACCAGCTGCCAATTGTTTGTACTGCTCATGACATTGCTAAAACAGCCCAAAATCATTTGGATGCGCCTGCCAATATCCACACACGGCTATGTGCATTTGCAAGTACTATTTAATGGCCCTACAATTGACCTCGACAAGGGAAATGCTACTGCACTCACACAATTTGCTGATTCCTTAAACAGCTTTGAATGTCTCAACGCCGTGCATCAGTGCTGTGGACTTTACACTGGTGCGATTGTTTGCACTTCAGCACATATCTGAGCTCTTGTATTGGTACATCGAAGCGCTATCAAGTCATATATATATGGTTGCCACCAGGGCACTGAAGCCAAGCGTGCAAGGGAATGCCACAAATTATGGGCAACAGTTGAGCACCCTGACGCGTCCTTTCCTTGTCAATAACTGTACAACATCTCATCAGTTACTGCTGACCATGACAGTGCACGCACATAGATCGTCATGACATACAGGGGAACAAAATGGCAGTTGGTAGATCGTGTGCATTCCGAGTGCTTGAAACAAGCACTTCATCAAGGCAGCTGGATGCCTTCTTGTGTGGGAAGTTTGTGCCACTTTCCTTCCTTTTGCCGTCTTGCTTGTGGGAAACCGCTGTGGGCAGTAACCGGTCACTGGAGGCAGGATATGAGCCACATTGTGCGGCATCTCTGCCTGCGACAGCACTGCCATCGGCGGGTGGCTGTCGTCCTAAGAAGAAGCCACCTGACCCATGTTCTTCCATTTTCTGTGGCAGTCTGCACCTGCGCCCTCCTCGCCACACTTCACAGTACGAACGCTGATCTGGACAAGTTTCGGCAGAACCCTGCTTTTGTCCAGCTCCTTTGTGTGTTTGTCTTCGTTTCTGTTGCCTTTAGTGTTCATTTTTCCTTTTTTTTTTGGGGGGGGGGGGAGGCGTACCAAGCCATTCCACGTCGTGAATCACGTGTTCAGTCTGGAAACGCACTTTCGAAGGCAGAAATGGCAGACCATAATTGTCGGACCATAAACGTCGAGTTGACGCACATCATGCAGCTCCGAGGACGCCCTGCGCTCGACCAGAGCGCGGCGTCGCGCAGCAGTCTGCCGGCCCCGACTATGTAACGCGGCGTAACAAGGTGAGCGTAACTTTTACGTGGATCCCCAGGATTTCCGAGGGTCCCGCACCAATCAAACACGCACCCCACGCTGGGATTTCCCTGCTTCCCGCCGCCTTGACCCAGGAGGCAGGCGGCCCCGCAGCCGCGGGAACGCGGGTGCGGCCCCCGCGCCCCCCGCACCACCACCGACCCCTTCGCGACCGCAACAGCCACCCAACCCTTGCCGAAACCAGCTCGAGGGATGCCTTTCCAGGTTCGCCGCAGTTGCCGCCGACCCGTCTCCCTCACACCAACTTCACAGCGTCCACGGGCAGGCAGAGAATCCGCCATCACGACACCACGCCATCACGCCCCCACGCCCACGGTCGTGCTGCCGTCTGCCCGCCTCCCCAAGGGGCGCGCTCTCCCCACAAGGCCACAACCCCCAAACCTACAATATGACTTGTATACTACCCACCTTGGATCCTCGGAAGGCCGAGCCTGGGCGCGATTTCGCTCGCCGGGCTCCCCAGCGCCGTGTCTTCCAGCAGCCTCCGCCGCACCGCTTCGGATGGCCGCACCTTGGCGCCGCCGCACGCCGCCGCGCACAGCAGCAGGATCCACAGCCACGCCCACGCGTGCAACGCCCGCGCCGGCCCCATGTCGAGCGAGCGCCTTCCCAAGGTCAGCGCGGGGCGAGGCGGGCCAATCAGGGCACCAAGAGACCGTCGGCGCGCAGCTGTCGAGCAAGGAAATTTTGACAGGCCGCGGCGCTGCGCCGGAAGGGGCTCGCGCTACCAGTGCGTGTTGGAGTGTCGGCCACGGCCGCCCTCTGTGGCCTTGCCGTTTGATCGCTCGTGTTATGAGGGGGGAGTGATGGCAGGGGGTGGGGCCCTGTACGACGGGCAGGCTGCCTGGGCCGCAGCCTCGGGGCCAGTTCGCAGTCCGGGGAAGGGAAGGGTTGACGCGGAGCTGACGATGGGGGCCGTGACAATTTGCAAGGTTAAGGCCAGGACCAGGCGAAGTAGGACCCGCTGGGGGCTGGGGATGGGGTGTCGATGATGGTGGCAGTGGCTTGGAAGCCGCACGGCCCCGGTGGTGCAAGCGGATGATGGACTCCCTTCCCCCGGCAAGGATACCGCTGGGCTCCCAATGGGCCAATGCGTGCGCGGTGTTATTGCCGCAGAGAACATATTAGTCCCTTGGTCTTTTCCTTGAAGACCCGTCTTCTTCCGCTGACAAGGCCAACGCCGGTCTGTGGGTCAGTGGTTCAGGGTTTGGGCCGTCCGAAACAAGAAGAGGTCTTCACGGAAGAGGCAGAGCGACTAATTGGGTGCCGCCTGCGGTAACAGGCATGCCGTTGTGGCCAGCCGCCCAAGAACGGTGGAAGGGAAGCAATGGCCAGTTTCATCAGCGGCTCAGGCGCTTCGGATATCCCGGGCCCTTTGCACACGACAGCACCCATCCTACGATCCCAGACGCGGCTGACAGCAAATGAATCACCGCGCCCCCGACACACTGGGGCGCTCGCCGAAACGCCGGCGTCCCCATGGATCCACGTGAGTGTCCAATCTTCCAAGCACGACGCCTTCTTTTTTGGACTGCTCGTCGTGTATGGCGTCGTCCAACCTGGGACCCTCGCATCGGCCATAAAACGGGCCTGAAACGTAGAAACAAACTCCTTTCCTCATCGTTTCCGAAGGTTGTAGCCTCAGACCATCCCAAACCGTACACACTGCCTTTTTCCATCCAGTTTCCACGTGAAATGTGGTTTGCGATCGGGCAGCAAACCGTCAAGGACAACTGAAATTGTCCATAATTAAGGAGCCGGGGTCCTACAGGAACACAGCCCCATTTGCTCGGGGAATTTAATGCCTTGACAAAAGGTGGCAACACGACTCGTGACCCAAAGGTGTACAGAATGTCCAGCCTTCTGCCAGGATACCGTTACAATGAGGTGCCATGATGGAACCACTGATGGCGGGCTACTGTTGACTGTCAAATCATGTTCCCCCGTTGCAGTTTGTGCTCGCATCATTCAAAGGCTTATCCTTAATGTCCTAGAAAATTTGGCTGTCCTTTCCTGCATTTGTGGTAATTCTCAGTGAAATAGTCTCTCACTTACTTTTCTTTGCTTCAAGAATCGATGCAGCTGTGCTGCGCGTGTTTTGATGCCTTAACGCACTCTGAGCATTCCCTCGGGCAATCTTCTGATGCACTGGCATTGTCTCGTCGAGGCTGGCCGTCTATTAGACTCTCCGTAAGTGCAGTGCCCCAGTCACCAAGTGGCATACCTGGGCTATCCCATGCAGTGAGAGATTGTTAACCATGCTGCGTTGGAATCCAGTCCAGCACCAAAGAGGCATGGATGAACAGCGCAAAAGCAATCTTCATGAGACCATCGAGCAATGGACGACAGCTGGCGAGTACTTCGCCAAAGCATCGAGCTGATCAGAACGAATTTCTGCGTCTTACTTTGGAGCAGCACTCACGGACGAAGTTGCGACAGAAAACTCACTGTGTTGCCTTCCCCCACGAATTTCCACAGCTTATGTCCACACCGGAATGCACTGTTTCCAGGCCTCCCGATCCAGAAGCATGTTTCGAACGCGTTACAGTATGGCTATATAGGCTCGATAGAAACAGCGCCACAGCGCCGAAACGGAGTGACAAAGCATGCTCCTTCATGCAACGGGTGATTGGATGCTTGAGAGAGAATGTGCTATGCAAGCACAGCTGCACGTTTGGAGTGTGGGATTGATGCATGGGCGACCCCGCCAGAAGGCGGTGCTTGTGTGTGCGCGTGAGGATGGGCGATCCTCCACTTGAACGGCGGGAGGTAAGGGCCGACGAGAGCACACTGTGTGCCTTGCATGATCTCACTTGGGACGCGAATAGCCTCCAGAACGTATGTACATCGTGGGCCGCGAACTCTGGACTCCGATACTGATTGTTTGCAAAGTTCTATCCCATCAAACTTCCAATTCCCGTTATGAACAAGTCAGGATATCTCCATGCATGGGGAACATGCATGTTGCATATGCAGCTGACGGCGCGACACCCATATGTTGCTTGATGTCCTCGCTCCAAGACATCAATTTTGCACGGAGGCAGTTGAGCGGGGCTTGAGAATCAGCAGAAGTGAGTTCCCTGTAAACAAATAAAAATTGCTACAAAAAAAACAGTGGCAGCTTTTACATGAGAACCATCAAAATGTGAACACAAGTGAGAGGGCGTCCCCTAATCCCCCCCCCGCCTCCACACACACACACACACACACACACACACACACACACACACACACAATTTTACCTCCAGTATCAGATTTGTGCTGCGCTCCTTTTGCCGAAACTCTTGTCTTTTCCCTGAAGAGTATTTCAGCCCTTCGGTGTAGTCTGATCCCAAACCAAACTTCTAAAAATAAAAATGAGAAAATCTTTGCCGGGACAGTCACAGCAGGGATACGGAGTCGACACCATTCCACCATTGGAAATATTATTACTGCCTGCACCAAATCGGTGACTGCTTGCACCAAGACACGTGCACACTTTGTCCTAACCTCAGTTTGAGGGTTAGGTTTAGTTCAGGGTGAGTTTTAGGGTTAGGGTTAGGGTTAGGGTTAGGAAAGGTTTAGGTTTAGGTTTTAGGGTTTAGGTTTTAGGTTAGGTTAGTTTTGACGGAGTTGGACATGATGTGCACGTGACTTGGTGCAAGCAGTCACCGTTTTCGTGCAAGCAGTCACCGATTTGATGCAGGGAGTAATTTTATGCCCCACCATTGGGTGTTCGGCATTCGCTGCCAGGATGCAGGTTGCGCACCTGTCGCCGTCGCGCCCCGTCGCTGGGGCGCATCAAGCTCGAGCGACCAGGGTCCCCGTTCCCTCGAAGCTGCTGAACCGCAGGTACAGCCCTCGAGAATCGCGCAGCCGAGCGCGACCCATATTTGCAGGGCGCCAATCGCTCTGGACGAAGACATAAGAATTCGTGCAAGTGGAAGCCAGGCGGCACAGGCCCTTCCGCCGTTCACCGTCGACACCGCAGTCCTCACTCGCCTCTTGTTTTCTTGCGTTGGAAACTGATGCCCCAGTCTGGAGGTGGTGCTGCGGAGAGTGGTCTTTGGGTTGCATGCGAGGTGGTCCAGCCTTCAGGCGGTAGTTGCTGTTGCCCAGGGCGGTGCGTCGAAGAGCACGTCCCAGGGTCTATCGGTGTCTAACAGTGCAGCCCGAAAGGCTCGCACCCACCCGCAATGGCTCTTGTTCTTAATCTTAACCCTGCATCACGATGCAAAAACTTGCTGTGGTTTGTGGACCGTTCACTAATGCACGGAGCAAGCAGGGGGCGAAGATGCACGGTGATGCGGATCTTGTATCCAAACGCTTCCCCTTTTTCACTGAGGTCCTCTTCAGGAGACTTGCAGTTGAATAAACGTGCCAAAACTGTGTTCAATTTGTGTCAGCATTCTGACTCGAGGAGGCAAGCGTTAGCTCAACTTGGGCAGAACTATTCTCGCTACTTCTTCCTTTAAGCAGTGCGCAAGCTGGCACAACATTTACGAGGGTGATCCCGTTCACTTGATGGCCCCTGGCCTGACAATGCTTTTCATCAGCCTTGTTACAACCCTGAGAACAGTTGCCATGCACAACCATTGCTTCCACAAAACGAACAGCGACCCTAACAAAAAATGTGCCATTGTGACTATTGATAGGTGCTTCTGTCTCTTTGAATCGTGAATCATAACAATGGTGTCACATCACAGCCTTTAGCTTGTTGTTGACCCACAGCAGCCATGGCAAAGCATCCGTGCAAATAAATAGGCCCAAAATCCAGTTGCAGTCAATGACCAGCTGCTTGGGTTGCAGTGTTGTTTATCAGTATTCAATGGATGTCCAATAAAGAAAGTAAATGCAATCAAAACCTCTGTCCATTGTGCCAGGAAATGCCTGTTTTGCCCTGTGACCTGGAATCGCAATCCATAAAGGGTCCTGCAGTGCCCATGTGGTTCATGTGTTATGTATGTCTTTTGTGGCCATGCGGTTTGACCCAAACGTGCACGGATCGTTTGCCGCACCTGCACTTAGATATGGGCCTTGCATTTTTCTTTGAAACAGAATGTGCACAAGCAATGAAGTGGATAAGCACTGGCCATGAAACCACAATAACCAATTCAAAGAATCAACAAGGATGTTATGATTTGTGGGAACGCCCTCCAGGCTGATCCAGCGGTATCAATGAACGGGTGCATGTGTTGCTCACAAGCACCAGTTGAATCAGTAGTGATCTCTCTGTAGGGGCATACCCCAACACCACCGGAGTTGGCCAGACACACAGTGCATCTTTGACATCCAAACTGCCAAGAGCTGGAGTGCAAAGTGCTCAACAAGAGACGCCAGCAGTGGGGAGGCTGACACAGAAGGAGCTGAATGCAGCAATAGAGATCTTGGCCCAGAAGAAGCAACTGAGCCCAGCAGTGGGAATGCCGACACAGATGGAGCCGAAGCCAGCACTGACAGCTATGATGTTGCGGACACTGCAAAAACTGCCATAATCATGGGTTTGCAAAGATATGAATCAGGAAGGTCAGTAGCATTTTAGATGGGTGGCATGGGCCTTGCCCGTGGCACTATAAATGTTGCCACGTTTAACATAGTATTGGACTGACAGTGATGCAGCCAAACTTGTGCCAAATTGTGCTTAGATTCTTGAAGTATGATATCCAAGCTGAAGCCGCTGGATGTCAACAGTTGAATTTCAAAACACACGTGGACTGGGACCAGCATAAAATTGCAGTTACGGCTGCTCCTTCACATCCGTTGCTGAAAAAACCGAGCTGTAGCAAGCTGCACACATAACAGGGTAGTTTTGTGCACTTGCAGATTTGATGATGCTCTGGCGCTGTTTCAACAAGCTTTGGACCTTCCAGGCTCTGGTATCCGGAGATTTAGGTGCAGTGCTGGGGTTGAATTTCGAGCTGTCGACTGTAAGTCTGTGCATCTATGGTTTGGCTCTTTTGAACCAGAGAACAGATTGGCAGACAGAGATGCCACATGCTGCCTCTGATC
This sequence comes from Ostreobium quekettii, assembly GCA_905146915.1. NCBI lineage: Eukaryota > Viridiplantae > Chlorophyta > Ulvophyceae > Bryopsidales > Ostreobiaceae > Ostreobium > Ostreobium quekettii. The sequence goes on from CAJHUC010000253.1 coordinate 54,667, forward strand.
AGTCTGCTGCCTGACCAGAAGTTGGAAAGGTGCATTTACGCATGCTTCATGTTAAATTCCAATGGTCACAATGGTATGCTACACTACACATTTGACACAATCCAGAAAAATATCTATGCATGGGGTAATGCCATTGCTCCCTCTCTAGGACAGCTGTTCTTATTGCATTTGCGGACATGGTTCTGATGTTTGGGGAACTTTGCCCTTGGGGTCCTGGAGGTGACCATTGGTGACTTGAAAGAGATGCCTATTGTGGCTGATTTCCTTCAGTCCATGCATTCATTCTGACGCGATGCGCAAGAATGCCAGACTGGCTGTTGCGTCTCATGAGAACAAGCAGTCACAGATGTTCCAGTGGCTCATCCATGTGCAGACTTTGTTGGCCATTCCCTGTCAAAAACCCTCCGCTGACCTACAGTTTGGGTGGTTGTGAAATTGCCAGGAACAAACCTCCAGAGATAAGCACAGGCGAGAAAATGGCTGCCCTGTACAACATTGCATGCTGCTACTCAGGGAAAAATGATGTGAGGCCAGGGCTTCAGGCCCTTGCTGGTGAGCGTTGTCCTGCCCGCTCTCTGGTTTGCAGTGCGGAACCCTCCTTATTAAAGGTGCAGAGGCCTGCGACTGCAATTGCGCCTTCCAGGCGATGAGGGGCAAGTTTATTCAAGGGTGTTGCTTACCCTTACAACGGTTGCAGTTTTTCCAGCAGTGACTTGTCATATGTCAGGGACTTGATACTTGTACAAGAAAAGCTCAGAAGCTGGCGGGTGGTCAGAAGGATGGTTATTTCTGTGTGCAATACAGAAACAACAGCTGATACCTCGGTTGCATCACGCAAGCCAAGTATTGTTGTGTTGTGAGCTTGCAGAATGGTCAAATGAGCTATTGGCTTTCTTGATCGCGCAAGAGTTGTGTGTGGGTCAGCTCCGTTGTCTGTTGTGGCACTGCATGCTGGGTAACCTTCAATCAGAGGTCTCGTTCCTTTTTGGAGCCCTCACCTCCTGTAGCACACTGATTTTGTTGGAGTTCGGGGTGCATGTATGCTCCTGTTGCTCCCCATCATGGTCGCCACCATGGATGGCTGATTTTGTGCTTGATCTGGATCGCAAGACTCTGTTCGCAGGGCCCAGTTGTGTTGCTGCCCTAGCGTCCTCGCGGTTGGGCCGATTCACACAAGTCACTTAGAATGGGTTACGTGTCCTGGATTAAGAGAGATAGGGAGAAAGGCTCGGCATAGTTTATTATGATGTTCAAGCTGATCCCTGCCCAGTCTGGGAGCAGTCTGGCCCGAATTGAGGTAAAACTTGGTCTGCACTGGGGTTGGACCTTCATGTTGAAGCCACAGCAAAAGGCCTACCACCATGGGCCTGGCTGGGGTTCGGCTTTATAGGCTGGACGTCGGACCTACAACCAACGGGCCTTTGATTGCCCTCAATTCAGAATACTTGCACCTCTGCATACCGACGCATACATGGTTGGGGAACTGTGCATTCAGCTTATGGAGTGAGATGTCCTGGGTAGGTATAGCATCGGCCGTGTGCGCCCTTCCCGTATCCAGGATGTGGGACGTTGCCGATATCTTTGTCGAGTTGTCTGCTCAGTGATAGGATTTGCAGATATCTGAATCTGACAGAATGTGCGTGAGTGAATTCTTGATGTTGCGTCGCATGCCAGCTTGTCTGGAGACGGGCTACGATGACTTCAACCAGCTTCGAACTGATCCAGATCTGCGGCAAATTCGACAAGATCCCAGATTTGAGGTGCGCATGTGCACCTCTGGCGTATCTTCATTTGCAGCGTAACTTGTGTTTCAAGTTTTGAACTCCAGTTTTGGCCAGAAGGCACACCCCTCAGAGCTTTACAGCTGCCGTCTGGGTGTCAATTTTGCCGACGCTGCATTACCCAATCTAAGCAATGCACAACACCTGATGGGCACTGCCGAATCGCTTGGTAGGATCGGGGGATATATGGGTGTGAACATGTAGTTCTGCGGATGTTGAGAACAAGGTGGCGGCATTTGGTGTGTGTGGCAGCCGCTGCTGAAGCGTTTTGAGCCCAAGTCGTTCTTGGGCAAGCTGGCGACGGGCTTCGGGGGCTGATTCATGACCTCACACAGTGGCAGGTGCACCGCATACCCCCACATACAACTGCATGCCAGGATTGGGGATCGTTTAACTTGTAACAATTTTTGCCGATTTCTCTTTCATTACATGGCACTGCAATTGCAGCTGGCGGCCAATCCCATGATTGCATGAACGGCGAATTGTAGCTCGTCGCCGGCTGAAAGACAAGGAATGTGTTCCAATGCGATGGGGACTGGTGTGATTTGGATAGCACAAAGGCACAGACTTTTGCCACAGCTCTCGATGTATGTGGCTTGGCATGTGGGTTCAGTGCCTGGATACGATCATCCGCCCAAGGAACGGGCATCCGTCCCCTCTTATACTCATGGTCTGCCCTGTCATGTGGCCATGTTTTTCACCCTGGTTGCGCTTGGCTTAGCGTCGAAGAAGTATGGTGGGATTTCCAATCTGTGGGCTGCAGCGCCTGTGTCCGGCCCCCCGAAGTGCATCGAGGGGCTGCGACAGGACATGGCCAGTCGCCGGGATGAATGTCACAGGGCGGTCGCAGGTACTGCGGAGGGCTCGTCGAGGTGTTTTGCACCACATGACCAGCATTTTGTGGCGTTCGCATGGATTTTAAAAGCACTGAAGGAATGAAAACGCGCAACATCGAAATGCAGTCAATCAGGCAAGATCAATTTTGCGGCAATCACTCAAACGGCCCAAGAGTGCGATGCTGTGCATTGCAGGTAGTCGTGTTTGCCGCCATGACTCGAAATGGGCGACGACGGGTCACCCACTGGCCCCTACCCCTCGACATTTTCCAGCGCTGTTAAATCGCACACCGCGATGGCAACTTAGCAATTCTGCACCAGGATCTGCTGGTTCGTTCCCCCCATCAACACAGCGCAACAGCAGGAAAAACAGCCCTTGCACAAAATAATGAATAAAGAATCTGGACCCAATGTGTCACGTTCCACGATGCTCTACGAGCTGAAGCTCCACTGCGGCAACAGCCGCCAACTCCAGCCCTGTTGGCACATGCTGACGTCGAATTTGTCAAATGCGCCTCTGTCGTACAATCGCTGGGCGTGCCTGTATCCCAGTTCCATCAGCTCCCTCACCTCCTCGTACTCCTTCAGGCTCAGAAAGTCCATTCGTTGAGCTCCCAATTCGTCATCCTGCACACGCAAGCCGAAAGAGCTTTCACCCTCCTGATATTGGAGAGGGTTCGTGTGTGCACGATGCGAAACCGGGTTCCGCACAGTCGTCCTGTGTGTTGCTCTGCCATGTTTCCCGGCGAGTACAGACACAGAAGTGCCCCAAGCAGCGTGTGCATAACGCGAAGCAGACTCGAGAGGCCATACACGCTTGAACGATCACGCAGCTCACAGCAGTGCCAATTCGTGTGAGTCCTCCTGCCTCTGTGTGCGTTGGCAGCGAGGCATATGGGCCGCCACCAATCCGCATGAAGACAGAGTAGTGTGGCAAACCACCAGATACAGGACAGGGCGAGGACCATAATCACAGTGCCGTGCTCTGGAAACAGAAGAAGAAACAGCGTGTCGAACTCCTGTGCTCTCCTATTCCGCTTGCTTTCCAGCAGGCTGCCTATCTATTAATAATGCACCCTTTTCGTTGCCGACAGATGACAACTGTCAAGCCACGCTGACGTCAATCCAGTGCCACACCTAGGACCAAAGTACGGTGCTACCAGTGCACCACCACTTTGCCAAAATCTGGCCCATTGTTCGACATGTTGTGAACGTACAAGAGTATGAATTGTAGCGACTGAACAGGGCGCGCCCATCTCGGCACACAGCGACAAGCGGCAGGCACACACAGCAATGCATGTGCCACGCCACGTCCCTGTGTGTGGAATCCTGGTACTTGCCATTTGAGTAAACATGGATTGGCTCTCTATCGAGTGCAAATTACGCTCCCATCATGATCTGCAATGTGCAAAGAACTTGGCTGCCATATTTGGCAACTGCAGTCCGTGAAACTCGAAGCTGGTCCCCGGAGCAAGAAGGGACAAAGAGGCGGAAGAGTACCAGGTTTCCTGCCACAGAGAATTGAGCGTTCACTGCATGTATCAAATGCGATAAGCAAGATACTTTGCACATACTGGGCGCCGTTGGGAAAGTTGCCAGCCCTCAGTCCACACTATGCTGCTGTGCAGTGTTGTGGTAAGGAGGCCCCACGGACAGCGCGCAATCCAGTGGAGTTCCTGATCCATCTGCACTAGCACTTAGGAAGCACACAAACCTGAGAATAGTCGAATATTACAGTGTTGCCCCCGCATGTCAGTAGATGGGAATTGGAGTTGGTGACAAAATCCTGAAAGGACCCATCAATGCACCAGCTTCCCCTGAAGCACAGCAGGCCACACACATGTTATGCTGTCATGCACAAGGTGCAGGTGATATGTACAGTCAACAGAGTGCACCGCTGAGGCAAGTTAGACAATTCTGTCCTTCATTTTAATTTCAATTTCTGTATCGAACAGAAGAATTGCCCATCTGCTGTCCCCTTGAAGAACCGCACTATTTGTTGTCTCACACTTTTCGAAGAGGGAAAATGGGTGGCAGTGTGTCCAATTCGTGCCTTTATCAGTCTGCTGTGCAATGCTGGAGTTAACAATCTGCCCTGAAGCTATTTGTCTGCCCTAAAATTGGCTGATCCACTGCACAAAAACTGGCTCAGTGCTGGCACAGTACGTTGCTCCGATTGGTGTGCCTGGATGTGCCAGTTTTGAATCCCTCCGGCCTCAAACGATACCTGCACAGCGTCGATGCTTGTCCATCCAAAAGGAACGGAACGTGAGCAGACGCCATGTTGACATCGATGAGATCCTCCTGTCGACACCAACCAGTGCATTAGGATGAAACGAGAACTTGACAGCCGCATGTGCTGTCAACAGGAGTACAACTCCAATGAAGGAAACGCCTTCTGGACATAGCCATAAATTTGACAGTTTGGCAAGCTACGTCCGCTGATGGACCATTGAAGGAATGACACACCCTGATGCAGGCTGTGGAGCCCCATGAGTCTCTTAATCTATGAATCTCGACTAAACATCAAGCTATTAGATAGCCAGGAAAAAGGACTGAAGGGCACCACAGCCTATAAATAGGGCTGTCCAGTGCCAGCACTGTTCATGCTGACATATGCTGCACTATTAGCAACTTTGTGCACAAGATTGGAAACTGCTGGAAGTACAATTTTGCGCAAATACAAGATTGAGCAAGAAATGCCAAGCAGACCAGCCAGTATGACTGACCATACGATGCAGATGCTAATATGCACGTGATGATGCTACTTTATACAATGTGTGAAGAGATTCAAACAATTTAGGATACACATTGCCAACTCCCACACCTTTGACTTGAAGTCTGAGTAAGCAGCAAGCTCGAAAAAAGGCAGCTTTGTGACAACTGCCTCCACATTTCCCCTGCTCACACACAGATGTCACAGTCAGACAAGTCTGCAGTACAATCAAGAGGCAAAAAACTTGCACCTGGAATGACTGTTGTCAAGTGTACCAAACCATGCAAGTGAACCAATTCCTTCAGGGTTGCCTACCAGTGGGTGCAACAGGGTGCATCAATTTGCTGTTGTTGTTGTTAGTCAGGTGAGGTGGATTGTCAACACCAGAAGGCGTTTTTCCATCATCCTGAACAAGTAGATCTCCATCAAGATCCCCAACCTCAAATCGAAACCCCTGACTGGGGCCACAACCATCCACCATTTGGGCTGCAATCACCATGCCCTGTGTGAGCACTCGTGCACATGTGCACATAAGTCTATCCAAATCAGACAATGAATACTGCAAAACAATACAATTGTAAATTCAAGCTGGAGGTACTACCTCACATCACTGGAAGGTGCCTTATAACATGGGCATAAACCGCTCCCTCACAAACATGAGAAGTGCAGATGCTCAAATGTCCAGATCTACAGAACCCATATGCCAGTTTCTGCAGACACTGTGAACACATGCCACTGAAAGCAATTTACTTTGTGCAGAATGATGTCTCTTTTGTCATTTCCCCAGCAAGTGGTGAAGGAGTCGCACCTGCACAAGTCTGCCGCATCATTGGGCAGCAACTCATCCAGCCATTCCCTAATTATTTGCCCCCAGACACCCATCAAGCCTTGCAGCAAACAGCCAACAGTAGTCAATTCTTCAACTGTAACAAAGTCACTGATCTCAAGCATTCATTGCTGTTTTAGGCAAGCACGTTGCCTGTGCAAAATGCGTGATTGCAGCCACTCCCAGTGTCTCAACTGGAATGCCAACACGAAAATCGTAAGCAATGGACTCTGAAAGGGCAGAAAGCCAATAGCAGTAAGAACCCAATGAAGCAAAGACTTGAGCAGTCACTTTGGGACAGTCCCCAACATGTACGGTCCTCACATAGCCAATTCGCACCACACACCATGGACACACCTTACATGCAACAAACTCAGCACATAGTCCCAAACAAATAACCTCCTTCAAACCACGATACAAACATAAGCCAATGTGCTAACTTAAAAAAACTCACCCAGAGGTCTCTCCCAGATTTCGTATTTCCTTCCAAGCCGACGCGCGCACTCCAGTGCCCTTTCAGGCTCAACACCAGTGGCCGCCAGTGTGGAAACCAAGGCACCGCCGCTGGCACCCACCATAGGGGTTTTCTTCAGATCATAGTGCTCTGACAGCCACTGAACACAGCCTGCAATTGGGAAATACAAATGAGCAGCCTACACTTCACACTTTTGCATATAATGTTTCTGGATGTTGCACATCTGTCACGACATGCAAGGTGCAAGGGCCCTGCTTTGTCTTTCAAAGAAGACTTTAAAAGAAAGATCTTGGCAGCTTACATACACGGTCATCCTCACGGTGCTGCCAACGAGAATTCTCTTTCAGAAGGTATTCTTTTTTGCTGTGTATGTGCGTGTATCGATGTATATCAAAGGTTAAGAAGCTTGTAAAGGCAATTGTGGGCTTCGAAGATGAATTTTGGCACGATGTACTATTGGAGACAATTTTAGTAGAAAGGATGGTGCCAACAACCTCTCTTCTCAAGTACCTTTTAAACACAAGCTGCTTGCTTTACCGTTCCTGAGACCCCAAAAGAGAAACTGATGGAATCAACAATGTAGCAGGGATGAACAGTCTGCTGAATTGGTCACGGTCATGTAGGTATGTACAAATATCGTCAACACTGCACACATTCAGATCTGAGATCAGCTCTTACCATACAGGCATTGTCAATCATGCAGCCAATAGAACTTCTTGGTTGCAAAGAGAGCAGAGGCTGCACAATGTGCCCATTTCTGTGAAGAAACACATATCCCTCTTGGCAGGCAGTCAATATTGACAGCAATACATATGACATTCGAACAATATGATGGTAACATGTCACCTCTCTTAGCTTGCCATGCACTAACTGCTACAACACCGTCATCTCCACCACTGCCCAGTGGATTTCTTTCTTCTGGGTTGCATATACAGAGTCAAACATTGCACCAAGTTGGTACATAAGGTATCATGTTCAGCATTCCTGCAGAAGTTGCATCCCACTGTTGAATCACCAAGCAATCAAATGCAATAATTATCCCAGATCGTTGACAGAAGGCGCACGTCAGCAGCTTGCGTGATGGCATAGGAAATGGGCACGTGGGAAGGAGTGCTGGCACCCACCTAGTTCCCACCAAAAGAAGATGCCACCGCCACTAAACGCAAGCTTCAATGGAGGGGGACCTGTGCAGTAAACACAGTGGCTTTTGTTATGCGCTCATGCCTGGGGAGGCATTGATGCTATCGCATATGCACAGATGCCTCCACCAGATGGGTACAGTTTTGGTCGTAAGTCCATGCACTTTTTCCGTTCATGGACCTGGGTTCTTCTCTTCAGTTCACATGTGGTACCAGCCACCCATGCTTTGGACTCGTGGGATCCACAGGGCGATCGTGAACAACCAGAAGGCAACTAATCTAAATGCAGTCCTTCAGCCCTTCATCGCCTTGTAGGTGCCCGGGGTAACACTAGTCCGAGGGGCAGATGTGCTGAAACACTTACAGCGCCAACTCCGTGGGCATGCAACTGCCTCGGCATTGCCTCCCTGGCAACAGCTGATTCTGTGTTGCAGGGCGATGAACTGAACAGCTTGAGCACCGCCAGCCTCTGAAACGCGCGGCCAGACAGGCGTACCGCAGGGCTGAATTCGGACCGAGGCGGAAAGTGGGTCGGCGAAGCCCGCGGAGCCCTGCGCGGAGGCTCAGGGGGTGCCAATTACCAATTACCTTGCTCGACCATGATCCCTTCGTCGCCGCCATTTAGGATGTCAATCTCCCGGACAGGGCGCCACCGCTCTGTGATCCAGCCCAGTTCGGGGCCACTCCAAGTGCCGGTAGCCTCCCCGATCGCACTGCAGCGTGGCTGCTCCGCCGTTCTTGTGGCCCGCGCCATGTGCCCCGCCCCGAGCACCGGCTGGGGAATGAACATCCCCACGCGCCCCTCGGGCAGCATCACCGCGGTGATCAATGCTGGACGCTGCAACAAACCACGAACGCCGTCGGCAACGCGGCAGGCGTCCACAAGCCACTCAAACAGACCGCACTGTAAAGGGGCGCAGAAGAGCACTGCAGATACTGGGGCGTCGATCGGCATGAAAGGAACGACACTAAACCCTGTCGCCAAGTCGCGCTGTGACCTAATCGTGCTTCACAGCGCGAACGCAGGCTGGACCAGAATCATGCGGGAGGAGCGACTGACTCAGGGCGAATGCACAACCCTTCCCGGCGAACGAGCGCAGGGGAGGAGCCTTTTCGCTGCACACTGTGTACCTGTCGGGATGGGCGTCGGGTGCAGGGGAGCCGAAGACGGGTGGTCATCAAGGCGTCCATCCTGCGCTGTGGACCAGCGCCGCAGCGACACACCTCGCGGACCAGAACGCGACCCTTGACCGAAAGCAGCATGTCCACACAGCGCTTTTGTAGGTTGCAATTTCAACGTGTGGGCTGATTCCCACATTTTTTAGGTTCGTGGCCGCGGAGCAATGTTCCCTTGTGTGGGAAACCCGAATTCTACGCATCGCGGTTTTTAATTTGTAGTAAGCTTTTGTGTGGCGTCGTAATACCGCCGCAAGCAACGTATTAGCAGCGATATACCTTCCCGGCACAATGGGCCACGGCTAGATGATTGAACGGCCAATGGAGAGCCACTTGGCGGCGGCGACACGCAACAAGTCATGTGTGGTGTAAAACACAAGGGGTAGTACGTTTTTCTGGTAATTGGGTTCCTGAGAGGTTAAAGTTCAATGCACAATATGATAGAATAATCTCACATGATAGTAGGCTTTGTGAGAAGCTTATAGGTTCTTGAACTGCCTCGAGGCTGTGGAGTGTGGCTTGGGTGGTGGCGCAGCCAGACGGTGGCTCGCTGGTCACGGAGAGACCAGGCAGTGGGCCAAAGATCGAATTACACTCGTGACTTGCATGCGCCTGTTTCAGGACCCGCATGCGCGCGAGGCCCGATCGCGGGTCCCTCGCGGTCACAAGACAACATACAACAGTATATAATGTATTGTAAGTTGTTGTGCGCACGTGTCCCCGTCCACCATTCACCTAAATCAGCTCCGCATAATCCCCGATGCTTCTATCTACCGGTCCGAATCCCATGCTAAGTATTGCAACTTCAATTGGCCATAACTTGGCCGTTTCTTCTCGGAATTAGACGTTTCAAGGTGCTATCGGCATCAGGAGCTCCTGAATAAGCTGATTTTAACGTATTTGCACTTTTTCCACTAACCATCGCTTCAGAAATGCCAATTTTAGCCTAACCCTAAGTAGAATCACCACACTGACCGTCACAAAACCATCATTCAACTACGTCAGCCATCACAATGCCCGATTCCTTACATATAGGCAACACTGCCATTGCCCTGTGAGCAGTTTATTCACGCGCCCAGGAAGCACAGTGCCATGCGGTACTGGGCCCAGCGACCCTTGAGTGTTGTGCGACAGCGCGCAACAAAGACCCGGGCCCCAGCAAGCATGTTCAACATGTCGTCGATCCGAGGGATCGGGTAACGGTTATGGACCGTCAACTTGTTCAGGGCCCGGTAATCGACACACATGCGAAGTGTCCCGTTCGCCTTGCGAACAAAAAGGACGGGGAAGCCCCAGGGGCTGGTGCTGGGGCGAATGAGTTGGCGCTCGACCAGGTATTGAAGCTGGGTTTTCATCTCCTCAAGCTCAGGGCGCGAATAGCGAAACATCGCCCGGTTGACGGGGGCGGCATCCTCAACCAAGGGAATAGTGACGTCCTCCGGACGACGAGGAGGGAGGCCAGGCAGGGCATCCTTAAAGACCTCAGGAAAGCGATCCAAAATGCGCTGAATGCGCACTGGATCAGCCTGGTCAGAGGAGGCAGGAGGGGCAATGATCGGATCCTCCGTCGCCGCGTCGGGAGTGTCGGGCTCCAGATCCAGTGGATCGGTAGGGCGCAGGACCGCCAGAAAAGCCGCGCAATATTTCCGCAAAGCCCGCTTGGTCTGAAGGTAGTTCAGCAAGGGGGGCGGGGGGGCCGAAGCGGCCGGAGCGGCGGCAGCGTCCTAGGGGATAGAAGTAGGGGGAGGAACGAGAGGGGGCGCCAAAGTCGGGGCCATCTGAAGGGTGATGAAATGGTCATGAAGGTCATCACGCAAGATTATGGACCGAGCGCCATAGTCGATCGTCGCGTGGCAGCGAAGGAGCCAACCATCGCCAAGAATCAGATCAATGCCGGGGGTCATTGGGAGGACGACACAACGCAATCGTTCCCGATAGGTTTTGATCTCAACGGAGAGCACCGTCTCCCCCACGAGGGGAGCCGTGTGGCCAGAAGCCACCTGCACCTCGATGCTAGTGAGAGGGGTGTAAGAAATCCCATTTTGCTCGCAAAATTGTTGCGAGAGGTAATGGGTACCCTGGGCGCCTGTGTCAAGGAGGCACTGAGCAGGGGCGCCGGCAATGCGACCCGGAAGGCAAAGGGCTAAGCGGCCCTCATCAGTCTGGCGAGCAGAACAGATGGCGGGGCGAGGAGGATCATAAAAGATATTCACCCCCCACGGGATGCCCGGAAGAGGGGTGCGTGAACCATCCGTACAAGGGGCTGTAAACAGGGGCGTCCCCTGTTCGTATTGAGCCACCAACTGCATACCACGCAACCTAGGGTGCGCGGCCTTGCGCCAAGCCGGCACTAGGATACAGGCACTGGTGTCCTGTGGGGAGCGCGCCTTCTCGGCAAGGTAGTGGTCAATGAACTCATCCATGCGGCTGAACGGGGGATTGAGCCAAACATGGTGGCCCGCCAGAGACTCCCGAAGGAAATCCCGGGTGGGGGAGCAGAAGTTCGGGACCATGGCATTATGGCCAAGGGGATCGGCACAGGCATCAAGAGTAAAGGCCCGGCCCACCCGCTGAGCGATGCGCACAAATTCAGAGCGCAAGATGGCACGATCCTCGCGATTCCACCAATCCCGGCGAGCCGGGGAGGATCCGGGCGAGGGAGCC
>CAJHUC010000254.1:0-10468 GCA_905146915.1 Ostreobium quekettii
CACCCCAATGGAAAGTGTGCTTCTCCCGGGTGAGCGCGACCAAGGGACCCACCATGTGGGAAAAACCGCGAAGGAATTTACGGAAATAATTGGCAAGCCCAAGGAATTGCCGGACTTGGCGGGGGGTCCGAGGGCGAGGCCAGTCACGTACGGCGGCGACCTTGGCGGGATTCACCCGGATGCCATCAGCCGAGACAATGTGCCCCAGGTATTGAATGGAGGCGGCGTTGAAACGACACTTCTCCAAGCGGGCAATGAGCTGGTGCTCGCGTAACTTCTCCAAGACTTGGGTGAGATGGACCTCATGCTCCTGAGCGGAGCGGAAGAAGATGAGAATATCGTCCAGGTAAACCAAGACGAACTGCCCCAAATAGGGGCCGAAGATGCGGTTCATCATTGATTGAAAGACCGCAGGGGCGTTCGTGAGGCCGAACGGGAGGACCCGAAATTCATAACTGCCGAAGGGGGTCTTGAAGGCCGTCTTCGGACAATCGGTATCCTGAATACGAACCTGGTAATAGCCCTGCATCAAGTCCAGGGAGGAAAAGACCCGGGCCCCAGCGAGCATGTTCAACATGTCGTCGATCCGAGGGATCGGGTACCGGTTATGGACCGTCAACTTGTTCAGGGCCCGGTAGTCGACACACATGCGGAGCGTCCCGTTCGCCTTGCGAACAAAAAGGACGGGAAAACCCCAGGGGCTGGTGCTGGGGCGAATGAGCTGGCGCTCAACGAGGTATTGGAGCTGGGCTTTCATCTCCTCAAGCTCGGGGCGCGAATAGCAAAACGTAGCCCGGTTGACGGGGGCGGCATCCTCCACCAAGGGAATAGTGACGTCCTCTAGACGACGAGGAGGAAGGCCCAGCAGGGCATCCTTAAAGACCTCTGGGAAGCGATCCAAAATGTGCTAAATGCGCACTGGATCAGCCTGGTCAGAGGAGGCAGGAGGGGCAATGATTGGATCCTCCGTCGTAGCGTCGGGAGCGTCGGGCTCCGGATCCAGTGGATCGGTAGGGCGTAGGACCGCCAGAAAAGCGGCGCAGTGTTTTCGCAGAGCCCGCTTGGTCTGAAGGTAATTCAGCAAGGGGGGCGGGGGGGCCGAAGCGGCCGGAGCGTCGGCAGCGTCCGAGTGGACAGAGGTGGGGGAAGGGACGCAAGGGAGCGCTGAAGGCGGGGCCATCTGAAGGGTGATGAAGCGGTCATGAATGTCATCATGCAAGATGATGGACCGAGCGCCATAGTCGATCGTCGCGTGACGGCGGAGGAGCCAACCATCGCCAAGAATCAGATCAATGCCGGGGGTCATGGGAAGGACGACACAATGCAATCGTTCCCGATAGGCCTTGATCTGAACGGAAAGCACCGTCTCCCCCACGATGGGAGCAGTGTGGCCAGAAGCCACCTGCACCTCAATACCAGTGAGAGGGGTGTAAGAAATCCCATTTTGTTCACAAAATTGTTGCGAGAGGTAATGGGTACCCTGGGCGCCGGTGTCCAAGAGGCACTGAGCGGGAGCGCCGGCAATGCGACCCGGGAGACAAAGGGCCAAGCGGCCCTCATCAGTCTGGCGAGCAGAGCAGATGGCGGGGCGGGGGGGGTCATAAAAGACATTTACCCCCCACGGGATGCCCGGAAGCGGGGAGCGTGACCCATCCATACAAGGGGCTGTAAACAAGGGCGTCCCTTGTTCGTATTGAGCCACCAACTGCATGCCACGCAACCCAGGGTGCGCGGCCTTGCGCCAAGCCGGCACCAGGATACAGGCATTGGTGTCCTGCGGGGAGCGCGCCTTCTCGGCAAGGTAGTGGTCAATGAACTCATCCATGCGGCTGAACGGGGGATTGAGCCAAACATGGTGGCCCGCCAGAGACTCCCGAAGGAAATCCCGGGTGGGGGAGCAGAAGTTCGGGACCATGGCATTATGGCCAAGGGGATCGGCGCAGGCGTCAAGAGTGAAGGCACCGCCCACCCGCTGAGCGATGCGTACGAATTCAGGGCACAGGATGGCACGATCTTCGCGATTCCACCAATCCCGGCGAGCCGGGGAGGATCCGGGCGAGGGAGCCGAGGCGGACACAGGGCGCAGGGGAGGGGAGGAGGGCCGGACCGCACAACCTGATCGAGGACGGCGGTGGGTGAGCAGATCAGATTGGATCAAGCGCCAAGGCCGAGCAGCGGCTGCGGGAGGCGCGCCGGGAACGAGCGCCGTAAGGAGAGGCAGAGCGCGCAAGGCGGTAGGGAATCGCAGGGGATCGGATCCCGACGGCCTGGCCCAAGGAGGAGGGTCCACAGGGGACACAAGTGTCGCGAGCGGAGGCGAGAAGGCCGAACCCGAATTACCCAAAGGGGATACGGCCCCCAAGGGGGAGAGGGAGGCCAAAGCAGGAGCCGACCCCGGGGTGGCAGGGAAGCCAACAGGGCCCGAGGAGATGGCCGCGGAGGAGGAGAGCGGGATCAAACGCGACATAAGATCGAGGAGGGGGAGAGACGACACCGGACCCCTGAGAGACGGGGATGGAGGTACGGAACCGGACGGAAGAGGGGACAAGGGAGGCAGCGGGGGAAGCGACAAAGAAGCAAGTGCCCCCCGAGGATCCGTCGCAGAACAGCAAGGCAAGAGAGGGGGATCAAAGAGCCCCGAGGAGGCGGCAGGCGGGAGCGGAGCAGAAGGCGGCCCCGGGCTCAACAGAGGTGCCACAAGCCCAAGTGGGACAGATAACCGAGAGCACCAGTGAGGAAAGGCAAGAAGACTCACCAGCCAGTCCGGAGGGGGAAGGCGACGATGGTGGTCCCGCTGGAAGGTGCAATGAGGTGGGTCGCTCCGCCTGCGGGGCTGGGTGTACTCCTCCCAGCACCAAACGCAAGCGCCATGTGGCCCCCGGGCGCGGGTGGCGAGCCAGAGGGCATGGGGGAGGCGGCCCGCCAGTGGAACACCGTCAGCTGAATCCCCGGGGGGGAAATCGGAACCACGGCGGCTGCGAAGGGGAGGACGGGAAGCCCCCGCACCATCGAAGGGGCACTTGCGCCCCGTCAGAAGGCGATCACCTGACCGATCACTCGCAGACAAAGAACGAACCAGGGCAGAGCGACTGGCAATCCGGCCCAGAGAAGGGTCATGATGAATGAAAGACCACAGCAGCTGCCGGAACTGCTGGTGCGACTGGGCCCCCCACGCCTGACCCGTAGGGGCTGCCAGCAACCGGGCGCGGAGCGGTTCAGGAAGGCCACTGTAAATCCAGAAAATACGATCGATCTCGGGGACGGCAGCCCCCGCAGCGCCGCGCTCGCCGAAGAGCGTATCCATGTGCGTGAGAAACTCAAAGACAGTGGCGGGGGGCCGGGCCGCTAACTCCTGGATTTGGAGGGTGAGCCCGAGCAGGGTGGGAGGGCGCGCGAAGGGACCGCACTGCATCACAGCTTGGGCCTCCTCCCAGGTAGCAGGGGCGGGATTCGCCTGGAGATGGAGGCGCCAGTGAGCCGCCGCCGCGCCCTTGAGGAGGACCGGGAGGAGGTTGATGCGGTAGGCGTCGTCGTGGTCCCGGTGGCAAAGGCGGCAGTGGGCGTCGAAGTGGACCAGAAATTGGTCCCACCGATCGCCCTTTGGATCGCCAGAGAATGTGGGCAAGGACGGGACCCCCTGCGGCAGGGGAGGGGAGCCGGGGGCGCGAGGAACGGAGCTGCGAGGGTGGGCCTCCAGGGCGGACAGCTGGCCCTGAAGGAAGATCACCTGACGAGAGAGCTCGTCGGTGGACGCCGAGCCGAGGGAAGGGGGAGTCACCTGCGGACTAATTGCGAGGGGAGGCACAGCCAAAGCCGCGCCCCGAGATCCCGAAGCAGGAACCAGCCAGGAGCCAAGCGGGGAAGTCAGCGGATCCCCACGGCCGGAAGATGCCGCCAAGCCCAAGATAGGGGGGCCCAGAGAGGCGGATCCCACAGAGGCCATTACGGTGGCTGGAAGTGCGATTTCTGGCTCAGAGATGGAGCCCACACCAGCCACCGAAAACAGCGGGATCGAGGCTGGGGGGGTGGTGGCCGCGATCGAGCCAAGAGGCGGCAAGGGGGGAGGCCGGCTGGAGGAGCCCATTCCCGCCAAGAGATGGCGGAGATGCTCCTCCAAGAAAGGGAGGAGCTGGCCCGCCAAGGCACGGGCATCAGGCAGAGTAGGGGGTCCCAAAACAGCGGGGTGTGGGGGCCGGTTCGGGCTGCGAGACATAGCATCGGGTGCCCCAGCGATCGGGCGCACCGGCGGGGGTGTACTCGCCCGGTAATGGAAGGAGGTGAGGGGCAGGTCCCCTCCAGCCGATTCGAAAATCGTGCCCCCCTCCGCCGAATGGGCCGGGAGGGGGGTGGCGATCGGCGGCGTGGCGACCACGCCCGCCGACAGACTTGCAGAAATGGCCGGGAGCGGCCGATCGTCCCCGTCGCCGCCGATGGGCTGGCTGGAAGTCGCCTCCTCGGACATGGCGATGGGGGGGCCGAAAAATGGCCGGGATGCGGCGACGCCGGCGATCGACGGGAGGCGGCGCGGCCCAGCAACCGAGGGGGAGGGGCCGCACCGCGAGGGGGGGGGGGGGCTGAAAAAGGTCGCCGGGTTCGCGGGAACCCGGCTCCGAAACCAGATGTTGCGCGGCAGCGCGCAACAGGGGGTGAGAGAAGCCTGCCTGTACGGGCGCTCGAAGGCCATTAAGCCGGGACCCAGCACCGGACCCCAAGTACTACGTACTTGGGGCCACACCCGAGCGCCGGTACCTGGGGGTACCCCAGGTACCGGTGGCCACCGCCCTAGTTCCGGTGTGGCAACCCTAACCCCTACACTATAGTAACCGTAGCCCTCTTGGGCCGGTTACTGTAGGGGGTCGCCGGTATCCCCGGGTACCGGCTAGTGCGGTACACGTGGGAGGCCCATCCCGTCCATCCGGCCAGAATGCCGATCTCGGCAAGGCAGACATAATGTAGCAGGGGGAAAATACGGACAGGGAAGAGGACTTGCGGCCTGTCTGGGTAGAATGCAAGCGGAAGGTGAAGGCAACGCATGCGCCGCATTTTCATGCAGCCGAACACGAGTGCCACAAGCGGCCATGGCTCACGGAGCCGCACGGCCGATCTTTGCGCTCCGGAGAAAAAGTGACCCGGCGGGATTACGGGGGGGAGGCTAGCTCCCAACCTGCACGGGGAGTTCAGTCGCGGGAGCTCGGGGGAGTGAACGCGCTGCTCCTGGAGGCCGAGGGGGTACGAAGGCTGAGCGGAGCTGCAGGGACTACGTGGGGGGCCAAGCAGGTGTACTGCCGCCAGATGACTCAACCCTTCACCCGTGGGGGTGCGCGCGGGGGGCCAGGATTGGCCAGTATCAGGCAGTATCGGGTGCGTATCGGGAGCCATCAAGCAGGGCTGTAGTTTGCAGCATCGGGCGGTCCGCTGAAAGAGCCAAAGAGTTGGGACACCTGTTTGCAGCTCAATTATAAACCCATTATTGCCAATTTTGGTCAACAGATTTTTCTGAGATTTTCTGTGTACTCAGTGGACGATTTGCAATGTATGGGTATTAATTTCAAGTCATTCTGACCAGTTCTAAATAAGTTAGAGTTTTTATTTGGGCACCAAATTTGAGCCTCAGGAACCCAACGGTTGAGGAGATACAGGATTTTTCATCTCAGGAACTAGGATTTGACCAGGAAGCTGAAAGAGGAAGAAGCCCAAAATTATGATATTTATAGGACATGTCAGTTGAACCCCAGGGATCCCCTGTGACCCCAGGATGGGCGAGTCTTCGTCCAGTGGGAGCGTGGATGACTGGGTGGAGAGAATTATGAGCTAGAGAGAATTTTGCAGCCTCCCTTGCCTCAATGAAGTGAAGTGCTTTGTGGAGGAGCTCGAGGAAGCGATGCGAAGGAGGTTGGAAGAGCCTGATGTGTCCACCAGCATCACCATGGGGGATGGGACGGTGCGCTCAGACCCTCAGTGGAAGTGTGCAAGGGACCTGAAGGAGCTGGTGCTAGAAGAATAGCATGCCGGTTTGGAGAGGGACAAGGGATTGTTTGAGGTGGTGAAGGGGCTGGCAGAAGCTGTGAACAGGGCGTTGTCGCTGCCGCCGCTCCCAGACCTATTTCGTGAGATGTTACAACTTGACTTCGGAACGATGGCACACCAAGGGATGGAGGTGGCTTGGAATGACGTTGTTGTCAAGGTCGAAAAGGCGAGGCTTCGTGCTGAGAAAAATGAGCGTGTTCTGATGCGAGCACACAACCTGTTGCATCTGGAAATTATAAAGGAAGAAGGGAGACTTGCTGCAGACATCTACCTCAATAACCGGATTGGAACGTTGGCAGAACTGAAAGAAAGAGCCCTACACTATGGGCTTTGAACAACGAAAAGCAAGCCCTGTTAGAGCTGCCCCTTGGCCCGCCTCCGAAGCCTGAGACTTTCCCATCTCTGATGAAAGCAATGACGCAGTTTCAAACGCGGGAATGTGAGTTGATGGCTCTTAAGGCCATGGGAAAGCTTTGTAGGGAGGTTAGAGCCTAGCTGGCCGGTGATCGGAGGCTAGCCATCATTGAGATAAAGCCCGCAGCTTCTCGCCATCCTTGATGAAGGCCAGGGAAATGATCCAACCGTAGAATAGATACGTGCAAAGTAGGATAGGGGGGGCCAACCGTTGCCCATGGGTCACCATCGGACTTGTAAATAGCCAACCATTTTGAAAAGCTGATTGGAGGTTGAAAGGCCACGAGTGTGCACGTGGGCCAGGAGTGTGGCGACACTCCCTGCGTGGTCGGACTTTGGAAAGGAGGCAATACAAGTATATAGAGGCGTTCATCATAAAGTCCATGGGAAGGGTCGTTGCTTTTCCTTGCACTGTAGTGGCGCGACAATAGCACCATCATGCTCATTCTTTTGGCAACGAACTGACATCAAGGTGCAATATCAGAAAGACATCCTTTTGGAAGAATGAGAGCAACTCGAAGGTGCTTTGATCCTAACACTTTTTTCGAGAATGAGGCTGGCCATCATCGACAAGTGCCTCCCATGGCTAGAGCACGCCATTGCGATCTACACGAGTGCAGAGTTTGAAGCACATGCAGCAGTGTGGTATGCACTCGGGGTCCTCCAAGAGATTCACGGCTTCCCGGGGGTGAAACTAGATGCCAATTTTGATCAGTTCTGGCTGGAGGAGAGGATCCATGACAGCGTCCTCAATGCAATCCTCCAGATGGCGATGAAAAAGGAGAGGGACGCGCTAGAGGGGTTCCGCCCAAATGAGACGTGTCACGAGATGGTGAAAAGGAGGTGGAAGTCCAGGTTTTGGGGATAGGTTCATGGGAGGGCCTGGAATGTGTGAGGAGCCAAGCCAAAAGATGGATTAGCAATAGATGCTACGGGACACAAGTGACTTTAATAGTGTTGTTAGGCTATTCTAGATGCTTTTATGCCCAAGTGAGGGATGATCAAGGGCATTTACTATATGATCAAGTGTTTGACCTATCCAGCAGTACTTTATAGTAGTACTTGAGAAGACAAGCAAACAAAACGAAAATTGGTTTTAGAAGGGATACTGGTTACTCTGATAAAATTTCGCTCAATTCTGACCGCTTATGGGGAAGTTATAGCCAATTCTGTGAAAAATTAAAAATGTGCATTTTGTTGATCAAGTTGTCTGTTGGCATAGACCCATGTTTATTTGCAAGCACCCAACTGTTGATGATATGATGAGTTTTGGCGTCTGATTAGCTTCAAAATGAGCGATCGCACATTAAAAATAGATAAAATTGAGAATGTTATAGCGAATTCAGAATGACCCCTCATTCTGAAGAGGTTTGATGGGATGGCGTGACGAGAGGCTTGACGTGGGGGGCACTCAGCGTGGTCATGTGACCGGTGAGCGGCTGTGCGTGGCATGGGAACCATGCAATGCAATGCATGAGCCCAGTAGGGCACTATGGGGTGTGAGATCGGGTCAAGGAGATTCTGATGGGAATATTCGGTTGGAGGACTTTGAAATGCTATGGCATTTGAAACTTGGATTTGTGGTTAAGTATGGGAGACCAGTCCAAACGGTTGGGGGACTCTGTTGTTGTTGCAAGTTTTGGCAATTGCAAGGCCCGTTTCTCCAAGGCCAAGCGAGCCAAAGGGGCAACTCTTGCAACCAACTGTTACGCGCACCAGCCTGATGTGGGAGACGTCCTACTAATGGCCCTTGGTGTGGGGGACGCCCTGCCCAAGGCACGTACTATTCCTCACCCACTGTAACCTTTATCCATATTAGGATACGGGAGTAGGAGGGGTGGTCCTGCCTAGGTGCCCTGTAAGGACCTAGGTGCCCGGCGAGGCGGGTCCGCGGCTCAAAGAGGGCAGGAACCCCACACCCACATCCTATTCGTAACATTTGGTTTCGGAGCCGCCCGAGGGTGGCGGCCACGCTTCCACCTGGGAGCGCGCGAGAGTACGAGACGCCGGAGCCCTTCCCCGGCCTCCTCCATGGAGGCTGAGGAATCGGAGGAACAAGCCCGGGATGGGCAGGGGGAAGGACAAGCCCGGGATGGGCAGGCGATCGATACAGCCCGGGATGGGCAAGGAATTGAACAAGCCCGGGATGGGCCAGGAGGTGTAACAGTCCGGGAGGACATGGCTGGACCCTCCACAGCCACATCGGCACCCGCAGCAGAAGATGAGCCGATGGAAGAGGTGGATACCCCGCCGGCGGCGGAGAAGACACAGGAGCAAGACCAGGACGCTGAGGCGGCGGCGACGTTGCTGAAGATCCCTGGGATCAAGGAGCTCCTGCAGAAGATGGCGGATACCGCGGCCGAGAAGGCGAGAGCGAAGCGGGATGAAGAGACCGCCGAGAGGATCGCCTCGCTGGAGATCGCCGTCAACAAGGCCACGAAAGAAGCTCGAGAGAAAGAGCTGGCCATGAAGAAGGCGAAGCAGCAGAGCCGCGAGGCACAAGAAGCCAAAACCTCCGCCGAAGACCAGGTCAAGGTGTTGAGTGACCGCCTCCTGAAGCAAAAGCAGCGGGCCCAGGAGGCAGAAGAGAGAAGCGCCCAACAGGTGGTGCCAGCTGTGAGGGCCCCCAGTCCGTCGGAGCTGCCCATGCCAACCATTCCAGAGGAAGACTGGAAGGTTGCTGGCAAGCAGCGCTCCAAGCGGAAGAGTCCATCGCCAGGTGAGCGGTCGATGGAAAGTGAGAAATCTCCATATCAAGGCCGGGAGGCCAAAGCCTTAGGGCGAGTTGAGAGAATGCAAGGCCGGAAGGTCAAGATCCCGTAGCTACGGCTCAAATCCCAGGTGTATGTGAGAACACCTAGTGGATCGGACGGGACTGGAGATGAGTCGCTCACAGAAAGCGCTCAAGCTGTTTGCGGAAAAAGTCCGCCAAGGCCGGGAGGCCATAATTGGAGCCCTCGGAGGCCTGCATTACCAGAATGGGGGCCTGGTGAAAGCTCAAGGGTACTGGAGTTCGTCCCAGACACTCGAGATCCCTATAGCCGGCAACCACCGTGCCGTGCAATGTGGACAAAGTTCCACAGTGATCTCGTCAATGAGCTTGACGAGGGATGGCGGATGGCCGCCGACCAGTTTGGGGAAAGGTTAACCACCGCCAGACTGGTTAGAATACAAAGGTGGTATGGTCCTGGAATGGCAGATCAAATTGCCAAGGAGGACCCAAATTGGCCAGAAAAGATGGCCTTTGCGCTCAGGCATATCCCGGAACCATGGGACTTGAGCGAGGGGAGTCCAGAGAGACCAGACCCTAATGATCCCCACGAGCGGTGGGAGGAGATCTCGGAATTGTCGTTTTCATCATGTGCTTCTCCTTTGCCGGGTGATATGTCAACCCGTGCACAAGTGCATAGAATGGAGAAGGAGAGACGACGGATTCGTAACCGAGATCGTTTTGCTCGTGCAAAGAAATTAGACGAGCAAAAGGCCAGAAAGGCCAAACAGCGGAGAGAGTTGAAAGTGCTGCGACGTGAGCGGGATCGTCAATTGAATCCTGAAAAGTATGAGCGTAAGCGAGCTCACAAACGCCAGCGCAAGGCTGAGATCAAGCGGTTTTTCTCCGCAGGAGGCAGCCAAAGGCGCAGCGCCTGGAGGTACAGCCCAAGGTCGATGAGCTGGACCCGGCCGAGCAGGCTAAGGCCTTTGCCCGTATTGCCAAGGAGGGGACCTCCACCCGCTGGGCAGACCAGCAGGACAGTAGCGGCAGTGACAGTGGTGTAAACCACCCTGCCCGCTTTGTCCCTATCCAATTGGAGCCGGCATCGCCATCGGTTGTGGTAACCAGCGGTCCTAAGGTGCAAAGGATGCCGGAGAGGGAGACCCCGCTTGGAGAAGCAAAGGCGAAAGAACAGCCTGATAAGGCAAAAGACCCGCCTGCAGAGGCGAGAACACAGCCTAGAAAGGCAAAGGAGGAATCCAAAGGCCCGCAAAGGCCAGTTTCAGGTAATCATCCTGTTGAACTGCCTTTGCT
>CAJHUC010000255.1:0-20697 GCA_905146915.1 Ostreobium quekettii
GGGATTACCAGCAGTGACACGATTTGATCACCGTGTCCAATCAGCGCTGAAAGAGGCCAGGGCGTGCTTAGAGAAAGCACGAGATAGGCAGTCAAAGCATGCTGACCGCCATCAGAGAGAGGTGTCATTTAGTAAAGGAGATGACGTCCTCCTTTCGACACAGCATATTACTCTCAAACACCCTGGAACTCGAAAACTATTACCGAGGTGGATTGGGCCCTTCACCATCCTCGACCGGATAGGTTCTGTCGCATATCGACTAGAACTTCCGGAAAGCATGCATAGGATACATCCAGTATTCCATGTATCGAAGATTAAGCCTTATAAGGCAAGTGGCAGAGTACAGCCACCCCCAGTACCTATCGAGATCGAAGGTGAACTGGAGTATGAAGTTGAACGTATCCTTGATAAAAGGATTAAAAGGCGTGGGAGACGCAAAAACTATGTTGAGTACCTTGTCAAATGGCTGGGATATGGACATGAGCATAACAGCTGGGAATCAGCAAAGTCAGTTGCAAATGCACAGGAATTGGTTCAAGCATTTGAAAATGGCAGAACACCTGTGATGCGAATGCAAACTGCATGAAGTACGGGATGTACATACTGAAACATGCTCATGTGTGCTTATGCTTTTGACAAGTTCTCTTGCGCTGGGCCCAGAAAAACACTGGGTATACTGCCCCCCGTGCGAGGACATAGTTCGCCCACATGAACGCCATGTCAGTGAACATCCTCAACGGGGAGAGGTTGGACACCGCCGACCCCTACGTGCCATTTCCCCGTGCGCCTGAGCGTGCACGCGGACGTGGGCGACGGCGGGGTGCCGCACCGGGCCGATCGGTACCGGCGTGGGCTTTTGGTGGTACTCGGCATCGTGGTCGCCGATGAAAGGCCGGGAGGTCAAACATTTCCAGCCACTTGGTTGAGGAAGAGTTTTAATGAGGGTTGTAAAGGCCGGGACGGTCATGTAAAACAACCACTCTTTCTCTTCATCCAAAATTGTTTAGTGTGTTGTGTTTTGTTAACTGGGCATGTGGCAAATCGCACAGCCAGTTCCACCAACATACATACAATGTTTTTGCTCCCGTATTCACTTATACTGGGACGAGGACGCCCCTCTCCCTGAGGGGGACGAATGTTACGCGCACCAGCCTGATGTGGGAGACGTCCTACTAATGGCCCTTGGTGTGGGGGACGCCCTGCCCAAGGCGCGTACTATTCCTCACCCAATGTAACCTTTATCCATATTAGGATACGGGAGTAGGAGGGGTGGTCCCGCCTAGGTGCCCTGTAAGGACCTAGGTGCCCGGCGAGGCGGGTCCGCGGCTCAAAGAGGGCAGGAACCCCACACCCACATCCTATTCGTAACACTCCCGTGCAAACCAAGTCTACCTCACAACTACATTACATTGGTTGGACGAGTCATGGACACTACAGCGGCACATTTTAGGTGAGGTCGCATCTTGATGTGTGGGTGTGGGTGTGGGTGTGGGTGTGAAAGTACCACTTTGCTTGAGTGCACAATGGGCCGGGAAGAGGGATATGGCTTGTTTGAAGCAGTCATGCGGCCGAGTACCGGTGGCGATCGCTGCCGGGAAGGGCCAGCACTTATGATTTGTAGTATGCCGTGGTGATGTGTCCTGTGTGTGTGTGTGCTACCTGCGGCTGAGTACCGGCGGCGATCGCTACTGGGAAGGGCCCGCACTTATGATTTGTAGTACGCCGTGGTGATGTGTCCTGTGTGTGTGTGCTACCTGCGGCCGAGTACCGGCGGCGATCGCTGCCGGGAAGGGCCCGCACTTATGATTTGTAGTACGCCGTGGTGATGTGTCCTGTGTGTGTGCTGCCTGCGGCCAAGTACCGGCGGCGATCGCTACTGGGAAGGGCCCGCACTTATGATTTGTAGTACGCCATGGTGATGTGTCCTATGTGTGTGCTACCTGCGGCTGAGTACCGGCGGCGATCGCTGCCAGGAAGGGCCCGCACTTATGATTTGTAGTACGCCGTGATGATGTGTCCTGTGTGTGTGCTGCCTGCGGCCAAGTACCGGCAGCGATCACTGCCGGGAAGGGCTCGCACTTATGATTTATAGTACGCCGTGGTGATGTATCCTGTGTGTGTGCTACCTGCGGCCGAGTACCGGCGGCGATCGCTGCTGGGAAGGGCCCGCACTTATGATTTGTAGTATGCCGTGGTGATGTGTCCTGTGTGTGTGCTACCTGCGGCCGAGTACCGGCGGCCATCGCTGCCGGGAAGGGCCCGCACTTGTGATTTGTAGTACGCCATGACGATGTGTCCTGGGTGTGTGCAGCCTGCGGCCGACTACCGGCGGCGATCGCTGCCGGGAAGGGCCTGAGCTAAGTATTAATAGTTAGCCAATTGAGTCTATTGAAGAATGGAAAATAGGTCAATAGCATATTGGGCGGCACTTTGTCCAGGCACATCCAAATTTCCTGGGCGTCACGACCACGCGTCCATTCGCGACAAGCTTCTCCACACCCGACTGGATTTTGGCCTACCACCAAAGGTGGCGGCTGTACACAAGACACAAGAGGATGAGATGAGAAGAAACCTCCTCGCAGCGTTCCGCAACGAACTTGATCACGAGCGCCCCGCCCTCACGACCGACAGGGATAGGGCCATGATTAACAGCACACAAGACGGAGCTCTATTCGATTGGCACCCGTGTGTGTGCCATGTGTTGAACACGGCTGTCCAATATGCGTTGGCGCAGGTGGAGTCTGTAACTGCTCCAGTACAAGCATTCTCTGTGCATGTGCGTAGGTCCCCATTGGTCCAGTTAGAATTGGAGAGGCTGCAACGTGTGTTTTTGCAGCAGAATTTTGGTGATCGTTGTGCGTCCGATGACGACGCTAGAAGTGTTTCATGCTCTGATGACGAATTGGGGAATAATGCCATGAATGATGAGGATGACCCGGGGTACCTCTCCGATGAATTGGATTGGGACCCGGATGGGACCCCGCTCCCAAGACGGGTGTTGCGTGTGAGCGGATGGTGCCCAACACGCTGGAACTCGGTGTATTTCCTTATCCGACGTGTGTTGCTGCTTGAGCAATCGATTCGCAGATATATGTCCTCCAAGAAAGGGGAGATCGCTGCAGAGAAAGAGAAGAAAAAAAGAGCTAAGGGGAAGCAAGGAGGACAAGAGGAACAGGAGGAAGAGAAGGATGCCAACTACATATTTGAGCGCCATGTGTGGGCGGGGTTGCGGCAGTTGCGGGGCGTTTTGGAACCCATCAGGGAAGTATCTGAGCGCCTTGAAGGCGACCAGTACGTCACTATTTCAGATACATTATACTTTTTATTGAAGTTGATATATGACAAGGTGGGTACAGTGGATAATAGTACGGCGGGCAGTGATGCGGGCTACATCTTCGCGACGGCTTTTAAGACGAAATTGCTTAGCATAGTAGATGATCCGATGTTGGTATATTCGTGGGGTCTTGCAGCCGCAATGGATGGTAGGAGGTGCCATTTACAGTGGATGCGAAGAATATGGGATAATAAAAGTGACTGGCCTACGGTCACAGAGGACTACCCGACGTTCAAGAGTTTCATTGACATGCTCATGTTGGAAGTTTCCAAATTGGTGAGTGGCACACGTAGTGCAGTGTGTTTGTAGTGATGGAGTATGCATATTGTGATGATGAAAATGTGATGATGTACAAGTGGCACCTCGGGGTACCGGCCAGTAGGCCGGGACAGAAGTTTGTTTGGTTGTATGTCGAAATGCAAGTATTTTGTTGATTGGCAGTTCCGCCACTTGAAGGTACCGGCCTTGAGGCCGGTAAAGAAATTGTCTTGTTTTCATATCGAAATGCATATTTGTGTTGGATTTATAGTTGAACGCCCATGTGAATGGCCCCACTGCAATTTTGGACACCGCGGCTTCACTTTCTGATGGTGATGAGGCGCCCAATGTCACTCCTCAACATGTGAGTTGGTTGGACGAGGCCACTGACCCGAGGGACAGGGGGGAGTTGCGCCCAGGAAGAAGAACTTTATCCAGGAAGCATCATCCCAACCACCCGACATTCCCTGACAACATCGAGACAGCCGCCGCAGAGTGGTTTGAGTACACTTGGCAACCAAAAGGTCAACAGAAACGCTGGTCAGCAGAAGATTGGTGGCGTAGCAATGAGTCTAGGTTTCCTCTAATTGCCAAACTGGCACGGAGGGTGCTGGCCACGCAGGTGAGATAGCGCGTCCCGGACTTTCTGCCCGCATATTTGTTTATCCATCTGTGTTGCTGCTGGCCACATTGGCCCATACCAGTTGTGGGATATTGTATTGGGGTTGACGCCATGCTTTTCCATGTGCAGGCATCCTCTGCATCATCAGAGCGGAGTTTTTCCAAGGCTAGTTTGGTGGTGGCCGCAAAAAGGATGGTCATGACCCCTGCTAATGTCAATAGGTGAGGTGGCGCATCCGTAGCTATCCACTTGCATATTTATTTCTCCATCTTCGTTCTTGCTGAACCCATTGGCGAAGTCCAGAGCAGGGTTGATGGTTTTCCTTTTTCTTTGTGTGTGCAGGGGGTCGTTGGTGGGATGGTACATGCAACGTCAAGGGTGGGAAGACCACCGCGCAAAGAAAAAGAAGCGTAGAAGGAGCATGGGAGCACGCACCAGGGTATGGAGGCGTCCAACTGAGCACAGGAAGTCCAAGACGTCATCAAAAACCACACCACAGTCCAAGTCCAAGTCATCAGACGGTTCGCCATGATGAATTTTGTTATAGTTGCTGCAAAGGATTACTAGCCATTCATTACCGCAGTGAGTACCGGCCGTGGGTTGGTCAGGAAAACGCAGTGGGGGATTGCCTTTGGGCCCTGTGTGTGTTTATGTAAGTAGTGTAGCTTTTGCAAGGGATGGCTGGGAAAGAACAGCGGTTCGCATCCCCTAACTAACTTTCGTGCAAAATGTCGGTAAGGGGGTTACGGAAAACAACAGAACATGCATCCTCTTCTCTTTTTGTGCACTCAGAAATAGCGACGTTGCGCACAAATTTCCTTGTTTTCTGACGGCCAATCTTGAGCACAGCCGTTTTGCCCAAAAAAACACATAATCGCGATGTTGCGCACAAGTGCAGCCTTTCGGACCTTACCGACATTTTGCACGAAAGGCTGTTCTGGCAAGGAGTACCGGCCGTGGGTTGGCCGGGAAAACGCAGCGGGGGATTGCCTTTGGGCCCGGTGTGTGTTTATATAAATAGTGTAGCGTTTGCAAGGAATGGCTGGGAAAGAACCGCGGTTCGTGTCCCCTGTCTGGCAAGGAGTACCGGCCGTGGGTTGGCCGGGAAAACGCAGCGGGGGATTGCCTTTGGGCCCGGTGTGTGTTCATGTAAGTAGTGTAGCGTTTGCAAGGGATGGCTGGGAAAGAACAGCGGTTCGCGTCCCCTGTCTGGCAAGGAGTACCGGCCGAGGTAGCACTTATGATGGCGTGGACTGCAAATAGGGAGACATGCATTGTTTATATATGTATTAATATTGCACCTCGTTATATCACTGCTGTGGCCCCGTATGTACAGGCAAAAATTGCCTCCAACAGAAACCGCCGTTGACCAATGGAACACTACCAGAATCTCAAATTCCGTGACGGATGGCAGCAGAACGCCAGAAAAGGCAACGGAAAAAAAACACCTTTTACAGAAGCCGCTGGCTGCAAACACCCCCTTGACGGACAGCTCCAGAGCCAGAAAATTGAAAGCTGATGTGGCATGAACGCCTACGGAAACCCGGCCCCGGCAAAGTGACGGAAAATCGACGGACGGAATACTCGTGTTCAAAAAAAGTACAGACAGAAAATAACAGAAAAAAAGCTGAGCGGACACGACTGCCACCAGGGGTGGGAATATGCGCAGACGCAGTGCCTCAAAACTGTGCGCTCAATCACTTGCTGGATGGCTGTCATGAGATGCTCAATGGCCGTGCCCACTACTAGCGCGTCTAATAAATCCCCCTAGCACTGCGTCGGGTCCAGGGAGCAAAATAGCTCCCTGTTGAACTGGTGCCAATTAGTTTTGTGCCAGTTCCTAAGCTCCCGCATGGCTGCCCGCTCCACCTCCTGGTCTATCATCACTATAATCAACCGATGATCTGACCCGACCTCTATTTCAGGATGCACCCCCCACTCTGCTACATGGTAAACTGACGCAGGAGAAGCAGCCAAAATATCTGTCCATGATGTATTGCTATGGTCACTATGAAAGGTGGCCAGCAAATCTGAGTTATTTAACACAAGGAGGTTCCCCTCGCCCAAAACGCCCTCCACAAGTCTACCCACATAATTTATTTCCGTGGCTCTAGGCCCCCACAGAGGGGAATGCCCGTTGCTATCCATCCCTAGGAACACGAAATCGGAGAGCTCAGAGGCCCGAGCTAGTGCCCTGGTGAGCTCAACTACCCCTTCACCATTTGTGTGGCGGAGGTACGCAGAAATAACTATTAGCTTTAAAACTCTAAAAAATAAGGATGTCCACATAACCCGCTCTCCCCCCTCACTATCTAGCCTAAATTTGATGCCTTTCTTTATCAAAATCGCCACCAACGGTTTGGCCATATGCGGAAGAATCAGCGTGTAGTTTCCCCACTGATAGCATTTTGCACCCTCCGGTGGATCCCGAATTAAAAACATATCCACCCTATGTTCAGCTCCCGCTAATTTTGCTAAATACCATGGCAAAAGCAAAGCCCGGGTATTTAAATGAGCCACCCTAAGGAGGTGACTCATTGCGGATGCACTTGCGTCCCTGGGTCACCCACCCCCACGTGGCGGTGTGACTCCGTCGGGTGGCTGCCCACGCGCTTGCAGACCACACAGTAGGCCTGTGGTGGGGTGTACGGCCGAACCCGCACCACCACCACCCCCAATTTCATGTAACCCAATTTTGAAAAGCCCTCCAGTACTAGCCCCGTCACGAACACCTGAACGGACCGCGTTGGAATCGCATCAACATTGCCTCGCTGGCTTCCCCCGTCTTCCCCCGCCATTCCCGCTGCTCCCGCCTCGCCCGACTGCGGCCCCCCCTCACGGCGGCCCGCCGCTTCGAGTGAAGGTGCGCCACCCGAAGCGCACTAAAATCCCCATGCAGATGCTCAGGGACGAGGCCGAGGGATCCCACGATCAGTCACCGCCCCACTTCCCCATCATCCATGGATGGAGAAATGCCCATGGCGACCAAGGAGGGGGACGCTCCGGGGCGCTGGCGCTCAATGCACCACTCTCCAAAGCCGGGGACCATCATCCTGGCGCCCCTCGCGGCCTGGCCCGAGAACAGCATGGCCACAGCGGGGGCCACCTCAACTCGCACTGCCCCGCGACCGGTTTGCACCAAAGTGCGGATCGGCCAGAGGCCATCCGCCTCCGCACCCGGCACCCCCACAACGACCGAATGAAGCGCATCCTCGAAGGCGGTCAGCTCAAAAGAGCGCATGAGACAGGCCACCTCTGATGGGTGAAGAAAGAAAGTGCGCTCCGAGACCCATCCAATGGGCTTGCGGGCGCGCAGATCCACAACCGGGTGGCCAGCAACCTCCGCCCAACTGCGCCCATGGCGCCCAACACCCGGGCCACCCGGCCCCTTCTTTTCCTTCTACATTTCCTTTCGGGCCCGCGCCAAGTCTTGCGCGGCCTGCCGGCTCTCTGCCGTTGCGGTGCGAAGGCGCTGCAGTGCCATGCCTGCACATAACGTCTCCATTGCCTCGCGGGAAGCCCAAATGCGTATGCGCAAACTGGAAGTCATCCCACCTAAGTCCAACGCCAAGACCTCCTCCAAGCATGCGCGCGCCCGCTCCATCACTCCCAGCGCCTTCTTCAGGGCGACCTCCATGCTTCCGCCGCCATGCTGGGCCGGATCCGCGCCACGCGCCGCTGCCGCCCCCGCCGCTGCATCCACCTCGGAGGCAGAGCCTCCTCCACCTTGCTCACTCTACTCCCGCTGTTGGGGGGGCGTTTTCTCCACCATGGGCGATGCAATAGCCACCCGCTTGGGCTTCTTCGTGTCCCTGTGGCTTTTCCTGGCCAATTGCCATCCTTCTGCCAGCTCTGCGAGGTCAATCCCCACTGTAGCTCCATCGCCGTCCGCCCCCATGGCATCCCCGTCTATTGAAAACGGGCTCTCGCGTCCAGCGCCTAATAGCGCCGGAGTCCTTTACCTCGAGGTCCCTGAGGCCTGGCCAGGTGACCCAGGGGTCCCTAGCGGCCTCAAGGGGCCTGCGCCGCTCTGATTGCCTCCCCGCCTGGGTGTAACTGTCCGGGCGAGGCGCCTTCTCTCCGCCTGCGCCAGCTCCTCGAACTTGGAAGTCGGGGCCTTGAATCCATTCTCCGTGCAGCCTCCCACTACGCGGCACCCACGGTGGCTGTTTCCCTACCGTCTCCAGCTAGCCGGGTCCACAACTCCT
This sequence comes from Ostreobium quekettii, assembly GCA_905146915.1. Taxonomy (NCBI): domain Eukaryota; kingdom Viridiplantae; phylum Chlorophyta; class Ulvophyceae; order Bryopsidales; family Ostreobiaceae; genus Ostreobium; species Ostreobium quekettii. The sequence continues at coordinate 8,423 of CAJHUC010000255.1, forward strand.
CTCGGCGCTGGTTGTTGGTCCGGCCTGGCGCTCGTCCCCAATGAACACCGTATTTTTCCATAAAGACCTTGAGCCCGCCGTGCGGAGCTGCGCTAGGTCTTTGTGCGTTACTTCGCGCTCCATGGTACTGGTAGACTGTGGTTCCTCATGCTAACTCGCGCGGGAACCGCACCCAAAGCGCGCTAGGCCCGGGGGCCCAACCCAGGGTGCCTAGGGAGTTCTGGACAATGGTCGATCACAGAAGTGATTGATAAAAAAAAGTGCAAGAAGCCGAACCAGCTGTCCGGGATGAACTGAAAGGAATCCTGGAGGAATATAAAGATGTATCCCAGACAAGCTCCCTTATGGACCACCACCCAAGAGAATAGTAGACCATGAGATTGAGATGGCGTCAGGAGAACCACCACCTCACAAAAGCCCATACAGGCTGAGTGTGGCTGAGTTGGACAAGCTCAAATGCCAAATTAACAATCTCTTCGACCAGGGGTGGATTCGGCCCAGCACGAGCCTGTATGAAGTGCCTGTGCTATTCATTCCAAAGAAGGATGGCAAGTGGCAGCTCTGCATTGATTATCGGGCCTTGAATAAAATCACTACCAAGAACCGGTATCCTCTCCCGAAAGTGGATGAACTCATGGATCGTCTCCACGGAGTGCAGTATTTTACCAAAATCGATTTGGCCTCAGGATATCACCAAATACGGGTGAAGGAGGCTGACATCCACAAAACTACCTTCGTGTCGAGATACAGTTTATTTGAGTATACGGTCATGCGCTTTGGGATATGCAATGCGCCAGTTACGTTTCAGCGGATCATTAACCATCTACTCAGAGATGGCCTTGACAATTTTGTGCTTGTATTCTTGGATGACATTTTGATATATAGTCGTACCAAGGAAGAGCATTTGCAGCACATAAAGGCAGTACTCAATAGACTTCTGTCGGAGAAGTTTTTTGGGTGACTCCCAAAGTGTGACTTCTTCAAAACTGAAGTAGAGTACCTTGGCTTTGATGTTGGGAAGGACGGTATCAAGCCATCGTTATCAAAGGTCAAGGCTATTCTGGATTGGCCAACGCCGGAGACCGTCACAGACATGAGGTCTTTCTTGGGGCTCTGCAGTTTTTACAGAAAGTTCATCCAATTGTTTAGTGAGATCGCAGCCCCAATAACAGATCTCACAAAGAAGAATGTACCTTGGCTCTGGGGTGACCAAGAGGAAAAGTATTCAACGGGCTTAAGAAGGCCATGGTCACCACCCCAGTTCTCCAGCTACCCAATTTTGAGAAGGAGTTTACCGTCACCACAAATGCACCAGAGGTGTCAGTTGGTGCAATTTTGCAGCAGGATTTTAGCTCCGGATTACAGCCAATCTGCTATGAGAGCAGGAAGCTAAATCCTACTAAAACAAGATATAGTGCATATGAGCGGGAGCTATTGGGGATTGTGTGGTCCATGGGGAAGTGGCAGCATTACCTTGCCAGTCGCCACTTCACCGTCCCGACCGACCATGGCTCGTTAAAGGACCTGGCCAATCAGTTTTCAATCAACAGGCAGATTTGGAAGTGGAATTCCCGGGTTCTTGGTGTGATTGTAACTGGTCGCCGAGGAGAAAAGGCTGGAGGGTATGAGGTAGAGGGCTGGGTAAAATTAAGGAGAGAAGGTGGTGACTGTTTGGGAAGGTACAGGGTAGGTGAGTCGGCACGGCCGGAGGTGACCCAAGCCGTGGGTCAAGAGGACGAGTTAGGACTTTCATTTTTTGTTGCTAAGTTCTGCATTTCATTGGCGAGAAGCATGAGAGAGGGGATCAAAAAGGGTATACAAGAGGATACACGCTGGGCAGATATCATTTCCCAACTGGAATCTGCCCAAGACAACGTGTTGACGATTGGAGATCGATTCTTCTAGACTACAGGGGACTGCTGGAAGTGAGAGACAGCGATAAAACCCAGAAGACACAGTGGCGGTTGGTGGTGCCAGATGTCCCAGACATCAAGAAGTAGATAATGAGGGAACTACACGAGGTCCCTTATTTAGGACATCTAGGCTACCACAAAACGTTAAAGAATATTCAGAAGACTTTTTAATAGCTTGAGCACACCCTGGATATTCGGGACTTTGTGATGGGGTGCCCAGTTTGCCAGCAAGAGAATGCCATCCACCGTGTCCCCGCTGGACTTTTGCAGCCATTAAAACTCCCAGAACAGAAGTGGGTCGACATCAGCTTGGATTTCATCATGGGTTTACCAAAGTCAGAAGTTGGGAACGATGGGATACTCATAGTGGTAGATCGGGCAATGAAGATAGTGCATCTGGCGCCTGTCAAATAGACTATCATAGCTGTTGATATAGCCCGACTCTACTGGACCACTGTGGGAAAGTTGCATGGAATCCCTCATTCCATTGTGAGTGATAGAGACCCATGTTTTGTGTCCAAATTCTGGCGCGAGCTATGGAACATTCTAGGGAGTTCATAGAGGATGTCCAGTGCCTACCACCCACAAACAGATGGTCAAACAGAGGCAATGAACAGGATGGTGGTGATGGTTTTACGCTGCACTCTACACGCCGGGCAGGATGGATCAAGCTGGGAGCGGCTATTGTCCACTGTTGAGTTTGTGATCAATAACAATCCAATGCAGGCGACCGGGTACACGCCATTTTAATTGAACTATGGCTTCCATCCGTGTACTCCGGTAGACTTCATCCGTGACAGTGACTCTACTCTCATTGAGGGAGTCAACCAGTTTGTAGAGCGGATGAAGAGGAATTTCTCAACGGCGGTCAAATTTCTGAACCGGGCTCAAGATCGTATGAAGGTACAAGCCGACCAGAAGAGAAGGCAACAGCGGTTCAGTAGTGGGGATCAGGTGCTGCTCTCAACAGAGCACCTCAACTTAAAGAATGCACTGATCCGTAAGCTAAAGAAGAAGTTCGTTGGCCCATTCTTCATTGTCTTTCTGGTGGGACAGGTGGCCTACAAACTTGATCTTCCAAAAAGGTGGAAAATACACAATTTGTTCCACATCAGCTTGTTCCATTCTTTTAAAACCAGTTCATGGACGCAACCCACTACATCTGGTCAGGTGGAGGAGATTGAGCCTGAGGATGATGAGCCATACGATGTTGAGAGATTACTGCGTTGGCGGTGGACTGGTCCCAGTACCAAGCGGCAGAAGGAGCACTTGGTCCTCTGGAAGGACTATTCACTGGAGGGCGCCACTTCGACTCCTGAGGAGAACTTTACCTACCAGGAGGAGCTCAAGAAAATGATCAAAAGGGATATACTAGTAGAGGATAACTAAGGCCATTGGTTAACCTAACGTTTTGAGGGCGAAACTATCCCCAGGGGGGAGCACTGTGGTGTAAAGCATAGGGGGTAGTATGTTTCCTTGATTGTGGGTATTTGGGACGTATAATAAACATCAAAAAACAATGTCATCCTTTAGTTGAGCTTACTAGGAATCCATAGGTTTTTGAATCACTCCATTGGGTTAACGGTAGTGGAGATATAACTACTAAAAGCTATAGTACTTAAGGACGCCTCCACAACCGTACTGGGGGATGAGATACTATCGATACGGTGACGTTGGCTGCATTGTCACGTGATGAGGGCACACCAAAGGGTGGCCCCAATACCCGATGGTTGTAACTCTTGCTGACCACTCGCCTCCGCACGGCTGCACCCGTGAGCCGCACCGGCGTTGCGCACTCACTGCGCACACTGCCGCCCCGCGCTCGGCCGATCACAGGACTGGGCCCACACTGCGCACCCCGAAGGAATGAGCACCCCGGACAGCTCGCCGTCATTCAGTAGAGGAGGCCATTCCGGCCGGATTGGGCGCCGTGGTGGGCACATCGCCTATGGATCGAGCCAAAAACCACACCACGTGGTCTACGGGTGGTGCACTATTGACATCCTCATTTTGCTTCCCAACAATCTCCAGAACTCCTGCCAAAACCTAAAGACAAATCTTGATCCCTGTTGCTGACGACTGATCTCGGAATCCCATGTAGCTCCTTCATGTAGTTTCAGTAAACATGGGTTGTCTCTGCTGCTGTGATGGTCTGGTACACCGGAATAAGATGTATCATCTTGGTAGCCTTGTCCACAATTGTGAGGATCCCGTCTCGTCCTGATTGTGACTTGGACAGTCCCATGATGAAATTTAAATTGATATCTGCCCACTTTTGTTCTGGTAGCTGCAATGGCTAAAGGAGTCCTGCTGGTTGGCGATGCACACTTTTCTCTGATTGACACACTGGACAATTGTCACAAATTTCCTGATGTCCAACATGTGATCCGGCCAGTAGAAGTTCTGCTGTAGGTTTTTCAAAGTCTTCTGATATCCCACATATCTTGAGTAAGGCACCGAATGCACTTCCTCCATGATTTGTTGCTTGACCTTAGGGATATAAGGAATAACCAATCTCTATCTATTCACTCCTTCTGGTCCTTCACGATTATGAATCTCCAAGCAATCGCGAGATAATCTGAACTCCCTGACTCCTCTCTTGACCAGATTTTTTTGTGGATCTGACTTCAACTCATTAGCAATGTCAGCCCACTGGGAATCACTCTCATATGTATTCTTAATCTTGTCCCGCATAGATGAATCCAGTGAAATTCCTGATCTCGCCACAAACAATGCAGAATGACACTCACTTACAATTGTTCTTGCTCTTGATGCCTCTATTCTCTTAAACACCTGGTCCAATTTGTTTTGGATATGCTCGTCGGTGACTTCCTCGTCCCCCAATCTCAATCGCTAGACCATCGACTCCTCATGCGCTCTGATGTCCACCATGATTTGTAACTCCTTCACACTGTGCCTGGACAGGTAGTCTGTAGGCTTGACCTTGCCTGCGATGTGTACGATATCACAATCATAGCCTTGCAACACCTGTATCCACTTCCAAACCTTATGATTCACTAAGGGCTGGTTTGGAAGGTTCTTGAGGGAGTCGTGGTTAGTTTGAATCACAAAATGTTGGCCAGCAAGGTAATGCTTCCAATTGCCAATGGCCCACACTATCCCCAACATTTCACGTTCGTACGCACTGAATATGCACTCTGTCGGGTTTAGCTTCTTACTCTCATATGCCACCGGTTGCAACCCCTGACCAAAGTTCTATTGCAGTATACCCCCTACAGAGACCTCGGAGGCATCTATGGTTACTATAAACTCATAATCAAAATCAGGTAACTAGAAAACATGTGCAAACACTAATGCTGTTTTCAGCCTTTCAAAGGCTTCTTCCTCCCTCTGGCCCCATTCAAATTTGCAATCTTTTTTGGTAAGGTCAGTAAATTGGCTGGCTATTTCACTAAACCACCAAGTAAATTTCCTATAAAAATTTGCCAATCCCACAAACGAGCAAACATCACGAATTAATTCAGGCGTCGGCCAATCAGCAATCGCACAATTTTTTGATAATGAGGGTTTTATCCCATATGCCCCCACATCAAATCCCAAATACTCCACCTTGGTACAAAAGAAGTCACACTTTGCCATTCTGCCATAGAACTTCTCTGACTGCAGGCGGCTTAGTACACTCTTGAGGTGCTGGATATGTTCTTCTCTCATCCGACTGTAGATCAAAATGTCGTTGAGAAAGACCAGCACAAACTGGTCCAGCCCATCTCATAGTATAGTATTCATAATCCTCTGGAAAGTGGCGGGAGCATTGCATAGGCCGAAGGGCATGACGAGGTAGTCAACAGACCCATATCTACTGATGAAGGTAGTCTTCTTGACGTCAGACTCTCGTACTCAGATTTGGTGGTATCCTGAGTAGAGATCAATCTTCGTGAAGTAGCATGCTCCGTGTAGTCTATCCATCAGCTCTTCGACCTTCGGGAGTGGGTATCGGTTCTTCACTATGATCCTGTTCAATGCCCGGTAGTTGATGCACATCCTCCACTTCCCATCTTTCTTAGGAATGAAGAGGATGGGCGCGCCATAAGGGTTTGAACTTGGCATGATCCACCCTTGCTCTAGCAGTGGCTTGATCTGTCGCTTCAGCTCATCCATCTCTGCTGGACTGAGCTTGTATGGGCTCTTATGTGGAGGAGCTTCCCCGGGCACCATGTCTATCTCGTGGTCGATCTGTTGCTTTGGCAGTGGCCCATAAGGCAGCGTGTCTAGGAACACATCCTTGAATTCCTCCAGTGCAGCATTCAGCTATTGTTGCACTGATGGATCTGCTTCCACAATCTTGGTCTTCATTATAGCTGTCACAGGAAGATCTACCTTGACGGGGCCAGTCTCTTTCGATAACCAGTGCTTCTGTCATCCTATGTGTTGCTCCTGCACTGGACTTGGACTTGTTCTTGGTCTTTTTCTTGTGTACTTGGGACTCTGTGGCTCTGATCATACCCAGAAATATAGGCTGCTTTTGTGTTGTTAGCTAACCTAGCTATCTGTCTGAACGACATAAAGTCGATTTTCTCCTGCTTGGGCTACCTCACACATCATCTTGCAACTCTTGGCCTTGGAAACTGATGTTTGAATATCTTCGGGTGAAAATTTTGAAACGTCTACCTCCCCCTGAGGGTGCGATAGCAACCCCACCAAGTTTACTGCCTCTGGCGGTGTAGTCACTGCCTTGGACCTTGTCTTGGTCGATTTCCACTTTGAACTGATCGCACAATATTCCCAAAATTGTGGTGATGACAATCTAGAATATAGCTCCCCCCATTTTCCAAATGAAAGGTCGGTAGAACTGTTCTGTTGCAATACTGAAAGCCTGTCTTGGAGACTAGATAGTCCCTTGTCCCTGCTACCACTCAGCTGCGCTGTACTGGAATCATGGCCCTGCACCTTTTGTAACTTGTCACCCACTGTCAGGTACACAGTATTGAACCTTCAGTTAATCAAGGGATTCAGTGTGTCCAACCAACCTTTCCCCAAAATCACACTGATCCCATCCATGAGTGGTATCGCAGTCAGATTGACATGGTATTGGATATCTCTAATGCTTACCGAGACCTGTGGCGCCATCCCTATCGAGACGATGGTCTCCCCGTTGGTAAGCTCCAAGGATGAGTAGGCTCCCAACAAATGAAGAGGTGGTCGTAACTTCAGCTCATCACTCACGAATGAACGGCGGGCGCCACTGTCCACCAATGCACATACTGACGTGCCATGAGTCACCGTTATCACGATAAGCAGTAGGTGATCTCGTGATCCAGCACCCTGAGTCCCCTACTCAGTAGCAATTGGCGCTGGTTTGGCTTTCTAATTCCCCTGGCAATGCACATGTGGAAGTACAATTGCGCTTGCCTCCTCTATATCCTTCACTGTTGATATCATTGTGGGTATTCTTTCCTGTTGGGGAATGGATTTTGAAGGTACCTGTTGTTGTGCACACTGGCTTGATGTGGGGGATGCCCTACTACTGGCCCCTTGGTGTGGGGGACGCCCTGCCTAAGGTACGGTAATATATCCCCAACCAACTTATACGATACCATATGATATGGGAGTAGGTTGGGGTGGTCCCGCCTAGGTCCCCGTAAGGAGCTAGGTGCCCGGCAAGGCGGGTCCATGGCTCAAAGAGGGCAGGAGCCCTATACCAAGAATCCTCACATACCATCTGGTTTTGGAGCCACCTGAGGGTGGCCCACTGCACCGAACACAGAGACTGGGCCAAAAGCACGCCCGGCTCTCCCCGGCCTCCTCCATGATAGAAGCCGAGGAATCGGACTCTGCAGCCCGAGAGGGCGAATCCGCACCCCGAGAGGGGGTACCGGCAATTGGGGCCGGTCAACGGGAGGATGCAGCCCGAGAGGGTGAGATGGAATGTGAAATGGTCTGTGAGGGCAAACCGGGGCCGTCGGCGAGCCAGGCGCTGGAGGAAGCGCAAGACCAGCCCATGGCGGAGGCCGAGGCCACAGGAACCAAAGAGACGGCGGAGTCAGAGACAATGGCCGCTCTATTACAAGCCCCGGGAGTTATGGCTCTCCTAGAGAAGATGGCAGCATCCGCAGCGGACAAGGCGCAAGAGGTACATGACTGGGACACAGCTAGAGGTGGCCCCTTCTATCCATCCACAACAGAATTTGGCTGGCTCCGTTAAAATTCCGTACATTCAACAGAATCCGTGAGCGGGCCACAGAGAGAAAAAGTGTTTTACAGAAATGGGTGGGGCCATACTGACGTCAGCATAGATGGCTACAAAAATCCACACAGCCTTCCAGAATGGAACCACGTGTTATGGAATCTGTGCCGCCATCTACGGATAACAAGCCCCCGTAACAAAACCGCTGACCAAACCACAGAGGTCGACAGAATTCCATCAAAGTTTACAGAGCAACACAAACCTATCAAACGTACTGAGCCCCAGTACAGAAATTCCAACGCCGTTCCATTGAAATTCTATAAGACGGGAAATCCCAAAGGCCTGTACTTTGGCAAAGGTGATGGATAACAGCCGCAGAGTGGGTCACGTTCCCGGATTGGATAACCAAACGCCTAGTTGAGTGTGCAGTGGGTATGCATGGCGGACGTGGGATATGATTGCCTGGGTCTTTGATGGATTTGGCAGTGCACACTGCTCACCCCTGTGGCACATCAATGTGCCCCTTCAAATCGTTGTTGTCTGTTACACAGGCAGAATGTATGTCCAAAGCGTTCTCAAGCCCATTACATTCGATTGGCTGGCATGTGATCATCACATTGTGATGTGACGCCCCTGGGGTATGTGAAGTGCTGCGTCAGGGCCACCCGCCACCAATTACCCCCATGGTGTCGGTACCCTCAGGTGAGTGGGGTGCCACCGGCACCGTGCCGGTGGTGATGGCATTGGTGGGGTGGGGGGATTGCTGTTCTGCTTGGCTAGAGTACCGGCCGCGGCTTGGCCGGGAAAAAGCCATTGTTGTTGGGCTCGTGGTGTGCATGGGCGGTTGTTGCTTCTCCGAGATCGTGTTGGGGTGGGGCGGGGGAATTGTTGTTCTGCTCGGCTAGAGTACCGGCCGTGGCTTGGCTTTGAAAAAGCTATTGTTGCCAGGTTCGCGGTGTGTATGGGTGGCTGCTGCTTCTCCAAGATTGTGTCGGGTCGGGTCGGGTCGGGGCGGGGCGGGGCAGGGCGAGGTGGGGGGAATGCTGTTCTGCTCGGCTGGAGTATCAGCCATGGCCTGGCCGGGAAAAAGCCGTTGTTGCCGGGCTCGCGGTGTGTATGGGTGGCTGGTGCTTCTCCAAGATCGTGTCGGGGTAGGGCGGGGGGATTGCTGTTTTGCTCGGCTGAAGTACTAGCGCTACTTGGCTGGAAAAGGGATGTTGTTTTGGGAAGGCGCTGGGTGGATGGGCGTCTGGTAACGTGTTCTATTTTCTCCAATGCAGGCTCCGGCCATGAGCCTGCCACACCAGGGGATAATGCAGGTAGGGGGGGTGAAATGGGCGACTGCTGCTTCTCCAAGATCGTGTTGGGGTGGGCCGGGGGGAATGCTGTTTTGCTCGGCTGGAGTACCGGCCGCGGCTTGGCTGGGAAAGAGCCACTGTTGTTGGGCTCATGGTGTGCATGGGCGGCTGTTGCTTCTTTGAGATCGTGTCGGGTTGCGGCGGGGGATTGTTGTTCTGCTCAGCTGGAGTACCGGCCGTGGTTTGGCCGGGAAAAAGCCACTGCTGTTGGGCTCACGGCGTGCATGGGCGGCTGCTGCTTGTCCAAAATCATGCCAAGGTGGATACCGCTTGCGTGCAAAATGTCGGTAAGGGGGTCACGAAAAACAACAAAACGTGCATTTTGCGCACAGGCGGAATTGAAGAAAAATGCCACAACAGCAAACCTGTGCAGAAACAAGCCATTTTTGGGTCACCCAACGCACATGGGAAACCACGATGTTGCGCACAAACAAAATCAAGTTGGTGCTGGCCGAGGACACCCACAACCACCTCACGATCAATCCATGTGACCAAGAAGAAACACAAGTCATGGGTGCCACATGGCCTTTGCGGCAACGATTACAATTGGTGTTACACGCAAAGGAAATTACAAGTTGCTAGGTCTAGAAATGGCCCCTCCCCCGCCTAGCACATTTCATCCCAACGCTCCAGCTCCGCTAAGAGACGCCGTTTGTACTGGGGGTGGATGTACCCCCTCCTAGCTCCATTGGCCTCCAACCAAACGTCACAAATGATGTTGTTGGAGGACACCTCCCCCTGTATTTGCCGCCCTTCCACCCAGCGCCCGTTGACTTGGGCATCGTCCGAGGCGTCGAAGCGGAGGGTCCCCAAGTTGTAGGGGGGCTGGGGCTCGAACTCGCACTCGTAATACGCGACGGTGAACACTTTCACTGCCGCGGGCCCACACCCCTCTGTGGCCCTGGCCCCCTTAACAATGGCGACGTCAAAGCGCCGGCCCCATTCCTTGGCGTCGGCGTCGGACATGGCAATGGCCACCTGGTGGCCAGCCTTTATGTCCCGCGCGGCGTCGAAGGGGATGTACTCTCTGTCGTTGGGGAGCGCGGAGAGGTGCCCGAACAGCAGGGGGCGCTCCCCGGGCGCCGGGCCTACGTCCCTGCACATTGCACCAACGGCGGGATGGTGAAGGCACCATGGCAAGGGAGGGGGGGGGAATCATCGCGGGCGGATGGAGCGTTGCGCGCGGATGCGCGCGTACCTTGCGACGGGGGCAGGGACGCTGGAGGCGGTGGTGGGCGCGCTCCCGGCCGCAGCGGAGGGGGCAGCGAGCGAGGCGGGGGACAAGCTGCCCAGCCGCAGGGTGGCCCCCTCGTCGATGGCGAACGTGGGTCTGCCACTCCCGTCCAGTGGGAATGTGCGCTCGTGCGAGGCAATGAATGCCTCCCACCAGCGCACGGCCCCGGCCATCCGGCGGAGCTTGCGCTGTTTGATGTCCTCCGCGGCGGCGGGGTCCCCACACATGTCGAGTTGGCGCCTCCACCTGGCGACCTTCATGAGGACCCTCTTCTTGACGTCCTCAAAGTCTTGAAGTGCGGCCCGTGGCTCCCAGCGCAGGTCGGCAAACCTCGGGGCGGGTTTCCCCGGGACGAACACCGGCCACCCGCGGCCGTCGGGCATGCCCACCCAGGGGCAGTCCTCCCTGTCGTGCTCGCGGGCGTACACGACGGGCACCCCCCCCTCCAAGACGAACTTGAACGAGTGGAAGCACCTGCCCAAAGGAGCACCCCGCAGTCAAGCACCATCGAGTCGAGAGGGCGTCACTGTGGCCAACGCCGTGCGCCTGGGGACCAAGCCGCAGGAAGCGCACCGGAAAGTCAAACAAAAATCGAGGATTCCAGCCGATGATCGCTAGGGTTTGCGCGCGCCCAGCGCGCAAACCCTCATTGGGTGCCACTAGGTTTCTCTGTCAGCAACACACACCAAGCGCATCCGCGATTGGGAGAAGAGGAGGATGGTGCGGATGCCATGACTGCGGGCAGGGGCCAAATCCCACCAGCCCAACGAAGTCGCGCAACGCCCCCGACAAAGAGAGCAGCAGACCCGGCGATGGATGGAAGGCCCCAACCCGCAATCCGAGTTGCGGGGTGGGGCAACCGGGGGAGAAAACAGCATTGCGCAGGCTGGATTGAGGCGGTGCAGGGAACCAAGGCGCGCGCTAAAGGAGCAACTTTGCACTTGTGCGCGCGACGCGCGCAAACGCAGGCTAGTTCCACACTCGAAAAGGTGCGGACAGGAGAGGTCGTCCGTGTCGGCCACTGTAAGCTCACCTTTTGTTGTCCCGCCCCGTTCCAAGGCCTCTGAAGGTGTGCATCCGGACGCCCGCATCCCCCTCCTCGCCATCGTCGTCCTCCTCCTCGACACCCCGCCGGCGGTCGCGCTTGTACCTAAGGAGGCGCCTGAAGTCGGCCACACGGTCCACCCGTGTGTTCACCTTGCGCGAACTCCCCACGCTCGCGTGCTCCCTCCACGCCCGGTGCGCCACGCTCATCAGGTCCTCCAGGCACAGTGCCCCCTCACGGTTGATGGCGGAGGCCACGAGGCTAAACGTGGCGTCTATCTCCTGGTGCGTGTGGCCCACCGGCAAAAAAAAGACGCGCACCTCCCTGAACACCCGCTCCCCCACCAGCATGGCGCAGAACCCGAGGAGGTAGTGGTTCTTGTTGTCCTTCGCCGTGTTGTCCATCTGGACGTGTAGCATGGGGGGCAGGCCGGGGCGGGGGGGGAGGAGCCCGGGCGCGGCTGCGTCGCAGCGGGTGACATCCCTGATCATCTTGCAGAGGCAGGTGAGCGTCAGGTTGCTGGACGCCGCCCATTCTGGGAACGACCAGAACCCCCACCACCCGTGGCCGTAGGCAATCC
>CAJHUC010000256.1:0-46857 GCA_905146915.1 Ostreobium quekettii
GCAGGAAAGGGAACCTGGAGATGTTTGTGCGGTTCCGCCATCGCGGAACCGCACCAGTCTGTCCAAGGCAAGAAAGGGACCCTGGATATGTTTGTGCGGTTCCGCCATCGCGGAACCGCACCAGTCTGTTGCAGGCGGGAAACGGACTCTTGAGATGTTTGTGCGGTTCCGCCATCGCGGAACCGCACCAGTCTGTTGTAAGAGGGAATGGACAAATTAGATGTTTGTGCGGTTCCGCCATCGCGGAACCGCACCAGTCTGTTGCAGGCCGGAAATGGATCTTTTAGATGTTTGTGCGGTTCCGCCATCGCGGAACCGCACCAGTCTGTTGCAGGCGGGAAACATACCCTGGAGATTGTTGTGCGGTTCCGCCATCGCGGAACCGCACCAGTCTGTTGCCGGGGGGAAATGGACAAATTAGATGTTTGTGCGGTTCCGCCATCGCGGAACCGCACCAGACTGTCCCAGGCAGAAAAGGGAACCTGGAGATGTTTGTGCGGTTCCGCCATTGCGGAACCGCACCAGTCTGTCCAAGGCAGGAAAGGGACCCTGGAGATGTTTGTTCGGTTCCGCCATCGCGGAACCGCACCAGTCTGATGCAGGCAGGAAACGGACCCTGGAGATGTTTGTGCGGTTCCGCTATCGCGGAACCGCACCAGACTGTCCCAGGCAGGAAAGGGTCCCTGGAGATGTTTGTGATGCTCCGCCATCGCGGAACCGCACCAAACTGTTGCATGTGGGAAATGGACTTGCGAGATGCTTGTGCGGTTCCGCCACCGTGGAACCGCACCAGTCATCTGTAGGCTGGGAAAGGACCTGGGAGATGCAAGTCTAACACTATGACAAGCCTTGCGTGCTGCGCCGACTCTTGATTCTTGTTTGTTATGCACAGGTGCAAAACCTGCGAGGACTGCCACAACAATGGTGTCTGGTGGGTGCCCATCTCTCTGCTTGCGTACGTGCAGCGCTGCCACACGGCTGTGCCGTTCTCTTACCTATTGCTCTTCCATACAGGACGAAAATGCTCTCCGCAGTGCCTCGCACCAACGGCGTTTGAAGGCGCCTGCCGAAATTGTGAGCCGGGCTTCTTCCACTACAGGTCCCTGTCGTTTTTCCCGGCAGCTCTGGCTAACACGGTGGCGCAGCATTCCCTGTGCCTGTCCTGTGCCCGCACTTACAAGGAACAAGAGGATCGTCTTGCGTCGCTCGAGGCTGCCCCCTTGCCGCAGCAGCCGGCGACCTCACGCCGTCGGAGGCCCACTGCTTCCGGCAATGGCTCTCGTATACCAGCCAAGCGAGTGGCGGGAAGAATGCCACAACCGCAGGCCAAGCGCAGGGCCACAGGCCAGGGTGCTCACCCAACCGCGTGCAGCCGGAACTGCAGTGCCACGGAGTCTGGGGCACTACTGGGGGATGACGACGACTGGCATGTGGCCTCCGATGGGGGCAGTTTTGGTGCATCCAACACTGTACAGGGTGAGCACCCATTCTTGGGACGGCTGTTCCTCGCCGCAACTTGCCTTGCTTCCTGCCCTCTGAAATACTGTGATCAAATTGCCTGCAGGGGCTGCAACCAACGTGCCTCCGTTGATTGCTGAGTATTTGCGAACCCAAGGGGGCGGCCTTGGTAGAGAGGCTTTCAGGGAATTGGTCAACATACTAGACGCGCCCCAAAATAGGAAGAGGAAGGCGTACAGGGCCGCTTCGCCGGGGAGTTCCATCAAGGTCCCTTTGGACCCCGCAGACCCAAAGACGGCCACGCGAAGGGCGGCAGAAAGGACGCTGCGGAACTTTATGAAGACCCACAAGGCCTTGTCGGAACTGGAGGCAGAAGGCTGGCGCTGCTGCGGCAACTGCTGCCTCACGGGTGTCGATCCAAGAATGGTGCTGGCCAGATCGGCGATCTGGGGGGCAAAGGACGTCGGGCAGCGCAGGCGGGATATGCTCGACATCCTGGCCTGGTGCAAAGTCTGGGGGCAAGGCACCGACGAGCACTACGAGCTCCGACTCTTCGGCAAGCCCATGTGTGTAAGAGCCTTCCAAGCCGCACACGGAGAGACAAGGAGGAATTTTGGAAGGAGAAGGCGCGACGCGGATCAGGCGGTGGGGGATCACGTGCCAGTCAAGGTGGCGAGAAGGGACACTAGGATGGGACACGGGCCGCGGGAGCAAGAATGCACCCGCTGGATAGCGGATACACTGGTGGCTCTGGCGCAACCTCTGCCCAACAAGACAGTGAGAGGCACCACCGGGGAGGAGCGCACTAGGGAGTTCCTTCCAACTGGGTCGTTCGCAACCCTCAATGACGTTTACCAGTTCTACAGGGGGCACGTCCTATCGCAGCCTGACAGGCAGGGGGTGGAGACGAGGCCGAGCTCCTATCAAACCTTCCGCCGTGCCTGGCTCGCCAGCTTCTTCCAGGTGGGTGCCCACGGAGCCAGTGCACAAAGTTGCGATTCAACTCGACCTCCTTCTCACCTACAAGTACCTGTCTCTCGTGACTCTAATTCGAGTTGCCTTGGCGGTTGCGCGATAGCAGATCCGCCGTTATGGAATGATCCTTGCTCGTGATGGTGATGGCGTTGGTGAGCTGACACTCAGCTGGAAGCACATCATTGATGTAAAGCAGCTCTGCTATCATGAAACCGCACAAGCATACTGTAAGCTGGGCAATGGACCTGGGAGATGTTCGTGCGATTCCGCGATGGCGGAACTGCGCGAGCTTGTTGCACACTGGGAATGGACCTTGGAGATGTTTGTGCGGTTCCGCCATGGCGGAACCGCACGAGCCTGCCCCACACTGGAAACGGACAATGGAGATGTTTATGCGGTTCCGCCATCGCGGAACCGTACAAGCCAGTTGCCAGTCAAGAACGGACCTTAGGGATGTTTGTGCGGTTCCGCCATCGCAGAACCGCACGAGCCAGTTCCTGGCCAGGAAAGGGCCTTGGGGGAAGCGTGTGCGGTTCCGCGATCGCGGAACCGCACGAGCCAGTTGTTATGCTTGACAATGTCCTTGTTGCAGTGTGGTGAGAGCCTGCGAGAAGGGCAACATTAGTTATGTGCGCTTTCTGCATCTCAGAAATGTACACGCTTGCATACGAGCTTTGGATAAGTTAACCCTCATCCTTGCCAAGCCTTTCTCTCTGCATACAGATCCGGCCGTACAAACATCAGCTCTTTAGCAAGTGCGACCAGTGCGTCTCCTTCCAGCAGATCAGGGGACTGCTGGGGCCCGACAACCAGCGGGCACGGGAACAACTACTCGCCAAACAGAACAGCCACATGGAGTATGTGCGGCAAGCACGGGAGGCAATGAGGCTGAGGGCCGACTTTGCAAGGAGCAACCGGGACGCCGTCCTCATGATCAATGTGGACGGCATGGATCAGAATAAAACGAACGTGCCCCGGGAGTCATTGCAAGATAAAGGGGGCAATGTCGGCGTCCCGCTCACAGTGAAGCTGATGGGTGCAATAGCATACGCAAGGGGGTGGTATGGGTTCTGGTCGGGGCCGCAATGGGCCGCCAGTTCCAATATCACCCTCACGGCACTGGCGAAGATCATCCGGGACGCCCAAGAAGACGGCAGGCTCCGCGGCCTCCCAGAGCCCTACCTCCCCCCTCGTTTGGACCTGCAAATGGACAACACGGCCAAGGACAACAAAACCCATTACCTTCTGGGCTTCGCAGGCATGTGCCTCGCCGAAGGCCTATTTAAGGTGAGATTGGGTGCTTGGGCGCGGGCGCAAATGTGGTTATGCTTTGGGACCCGCCCAATCCTTGGTGTAAGGACATGTTTGTTTGCATACTTCCAAACACACATATTGCATCTCTGTCCCTCGCTGTGGGCTCCACCACACTAGGCCCAAGAGCCGTCAGCTGATGGTCTGTTTCTCAACTGTGTGTGGTTGCTTATTTACAGGAAATCGAAGTCCATTTCCTGCCAGTGGGCCATACCCACCAGGAGATAGACCAGAGTTTCTCTCTGGTATCCAAGGCCATCAAGAACGAGGGGGCTCTGGACGTCGAGGACCTAATGGCCGTCGCTGGGAGGGCATGGAAGAACCTGCGGTACGTCGGCTGCAAGGACAAGCACAACCGCCTTCTTGAGGCGGTGCACGACTACCGGCGATCCCTCCGGTACCAAAACAGCCGGACGCAGGGGGATGGGGTGCAAGAGGACGATCAGCCCAGAAACATGCACAGGTTTGCCGGACTTGGGACGGAGAGACGATGCGAGGAAGACGCCGTGTCAAGAAGGTAAGAGGTGTGTGTGGACCACACCCAGGCCATTGGTGGCAGCACCGCAGCCATCTCTACATCGCGGCTTAGAAACCCCCATTCTTGATGCATTAACAGTTCCGCCATCGCGGAACCGCAGTTGTGGCAAAAGGTGGCCATTCGTGTTTGGAGAGACCCCCATTCTCCTTGCTTTGACGGTTCCGCGATCGCGGAACCGCACCTGTTCCAAAAGGTGGCCTTGTGGTCTCGGAGAGACCCTCGTTCTTGTTGCATTGACGGTTCCGCGATCGCGGAACCGCACCTGTGCCAAAAGGTGGCCTTGTGGTCTCGGAGAGACCCCCATTATTGGTGAATTGACGGTTCCGCGATCGTGGAACCGCACCTGTGCCAAAAGGTGGCCTTGTGGTCTCGGAGAGACCCTCGTTCTTGTTGCATTGACGGTTCCGCGATCGCGGAACCGCAAGTGGTGCCAAAAGGTTGCCATGTGGTCTCGGAGAGACCCTCGTTCTTGTTGCATTGACGGTTCTGCGATCGCGGAACCGCACCTGTGCCAAAAGGTTGCCTTGTGGTCTTGGAGAGACCCCCATTCTCCTTGCTTTGACGGTTCCGCGATCGCGGAACCGCAACTGTTCCAATAGATGGCCTTGTGGTCTCGGAGAGACCCTCGTTCTTGTTGCATTGACGGTTCCGTGATCGCGGAACCGCAAATGTGCCAAAAGCTGGCCATGCGAGTTTGTACAAACCGCCATTCCTGTTGCATTGACGGTTCCGCGATCGTGGAACCGCACCTGTGCCAAAAGGTGGCCTTGTGGTCTCGGAGAGACCCCCATTCTCCTTGCTTTGACGGTTCCGCGATCGCGGAACTGCAACTGTTCCAAAAGATGGCCTTGTGGTCTCGGAGAGACCCTCGTTCTTGTTGCATTGACGGTTCCGCGATCGCGGAACCGCAAGTGTGCCAGAAGGTGGCCATGTGGTCTCGGAGTGACCCCCATTATTGTTGCATTGACGGTTCCACGATCGCGGAACCGCACCTGTGCCAAAAGGTGGCCATGTTGTCTCGGAGAGACACCCATTCTCCTTTCTTTGACGGTTCCGCGATCGCGGAACCGCACCTGTGCCAAAAGGTAGCCATGTGGTCTCGGAGTGACCCCCATTATTGTTGAATTGACGGTTCCGTGATCGCGGAACCGCACTTGTGCCAAAAGGTGGCCATGTGGTCTCGGAGAGACCCCCATTCTCCTTGCTTTGACGGTTCCGCGATCGAGGAACCGCAACTGTTCCAAAAGGTGGCCTTGTGGTCTCGGAGAGACCCTCGTTCTTGTTGCATTGACGGTTCCGCGATCGCGGAACCGCAAGTGTACCAAAAGATGGCCTTGTTGTCTCGGAGAGGCCCCCATTCTTGTTGCATTGACGGTTCCGCGATCGCGGAACCGTTCACTTGACGTAAGGTGGCCTTGCAATTTCGTTGAGGCCGCCGTTTTTGTTGCATTGACAATTCCGCGATCGCGGAACCGCAGCTGTGACAAAAGGGGGCCATACGTGTTCGGAGCAATCGCCATTCTTGGGACACTGACGGTTCCTCCATCGTGGAACCATCACTGTGCCAAAGGGGGGAAGTGTACCTGGACATGAATATATTTTTGCAAGGAGGGCTTGCTCCCTTTTGTGCCATAGCTGCGCCAGGTGCACCTCGGTCAGATTTCGGTTTTGCCTCTAAACTCCAAACCGAGCAATTTCTTGCCGTCCTAAGTGTGACATCACGGATTGCAATGATAGGTGCTACCACGCATTCCTCTTCCGGATGGAGGTTGGCCGCCCTGTGGTGTACGGTAGAGAACACGACTTGCCCGGCCAGGCCTGGGTGGGGCGGCCAGAGGGCGGCGGGTGGCCAGTGTTCCTTGAGGATGCTGTGATACCCTCCTTCGATAGCCTATCTCTGGAGCCAAGGACGCCGCTCCAACAATTCGCTGGGATACCAGAGAGGGCACTGAAGTTCGTCGGCAAGCTCAGAAGCCTACTTGCCTCCACAGCTGGTTTGTCCGGCGAGGAGGGGCCTGCCACCGACCTAAGGGCGCGTTACGTCCATGCCATACGGTGGTGGGAAACCTTTATTGAGGACCACAGGTCCACCTTTCTGGAAGGGGACGTCGACGACCGAGTGGGAGGATCCCTCAGGGTGGCAGAGTGTGGCCGCGGGGACGAGGACGACCTTTTGCCCGTGCCTAGCCAGGGGCCCACCACTGAGCTTGGTCCCGTAGTGGAAAGGTGTGATGGTTTTTGTGCACAACATACCACCTCTGCCACATTGTTTCATATCCATAAAAAAACCTTTGGGCCCGTCATCTCATCTGTCGTGCACAAACACCCTGCCTTTGTATAAATGACCTTCAGCACACTGCCTGCGTGGCATCTCCGCCCCGGGGGCTACCATTGCGTGGTCTTGGTCTGTACTGCATGTTGTATGTTTCTTCCCATTTGCCCCTTTGGTAACGTCCAACCTTTGATATCAGTGTTGTGGTTTGACTCCCAATGTGGCATGCGGTTACTGACTAGTTCTACCCGCCCATTGTACAGGGACGTGGGCCCCATCCCAGGGGAGCGTGCAATGTTCTTTGGTCACTCACACAGGGCCCCAAGACCTGCCGACGTGAGACCGTTCCGACCAGAGCACGACGTTGCCCCCGGGGTGACTGTCGCCATTCGGATGGCAGACGAAGACGCCGATGCCTGGGCCCGGGTGTTTGACATCGCCAAAGTCACCAGGGTATTCGACCCCAGTGAAGAAAACGGATACGACGTGCGCCACTTTGAAGTGCAGTACTACGCTTGTGAAGGCGTTGTGGAGAACTGTGACCCCGACAACCCTCCCTTCATCAGTGAAGAAGTCCAACTAAACCTCCCGTGGTTCCTTACGGGCCAAAAGGAGGTCATCCCTTGGACGGCAGTGGTGAATGAGCAGTGGGTGGGAGGAGATGGCCACTTACGGTCATGTTGGCGGGAGTGTCTAAGGCGGGAGCTTCCCCGCCTTCATTCCACAGATCCTGGCGGGGATTAGCACAGGCGTAATCTTCTTGGGTTGTACAATACTTGTAATATTCTTGTGCCGAGACCCTGTGTGTGTTTTATCTCATCTTCACACTTTGTGATGGCATCACAGTATTGTGAGCATCCTGTGTGTATGCATTGCATACAAGTTGTCGCTTGGCCGACACCATGCCTTGGGGAGCAGTCGCGGGGGCAAGTTCACATCCAGTGGCGGGCACCAGGCTGTAACCAACGTTTAGCCAGTTGATACGGTTCCGCCATGGCGGAACCGCCAGTAGGCCGCCAGAGCCGCCAGTGACTTGACTGCCAACATTACAATGTACTACCGCCTTCGTTCGCTAGGTTTGATACCTCAGCCATTTTATGTCAAAGAGTTGTAACATAACCGCACCTGTAGGAAACTTTAGAGGCAGACAATCACAGATGCGATGGAAGTGTTATGTCTCAAAAAGGCCTGCATTTAGGGTATCTTTTAGAGCAAGTAGTTTTGCTTGGGGTTGGTAGTAATATTGCACAGATCCCTGTGGCAAGTATAGTCACGCTGCCACCTTCAACACCGTCACTTGTGGTTCTGCCGCGAAACTGCAAGCTTAGGCACCGAAAATGCTGAGATCAATATAATATTTATGGTGGCGGGTGCCGCCAGCACCAGCCCAAATACAGCGAAATTATTAACATGACATTGAAACAATATTCCACGATAGTGGGATCGACGTTGTGCAAATATGCTACCTAATAGGTTTATAGCATGGTGCAATGGGACATTTTGAACGGAAGGGAGTTTGGGGCTGAGCAGCAGGCCAGGCTCCCCGGCGATGGGGCCCCCTCCTCGGGTGTCGAGGGTGTCGAGGAGTAGGGCAGTGGCACCCATCGCCATGGCGCCTCATCGCCCGAGCATTGCTCTTTCTGCTCCCTGCAAGCATTCCCATCCCCATCCCTCGAAAGCTAGATATTTTACTAAGCCGGATTTGTCTTTAGAATATCACCAAATCAGGGTGCAGGAGGCAGATATCCACAAGACAGCTTTTGTGTCAGGATATGGTCTATTTGGATATACAATTATGTTTTTGGACTATGTAACACCCCTGCGATATTTTGGAAGATTATGAATCATCTACTGAGGGATGGCCTGGATAAATTTATGCTCAATTTCCTTGATGATATTCTAAATTATAGTCGAACCAAGGAAGAGCACTTGCAGCACATAAGGGCAGTATTGAAGAAGCTCCAAGATAAGAAATTCTATGGGAGGTTGAAGAAATGTGACCTTTTTAGGACAAAAGCAGAATACCTTGGTTTTTACATGGGTGTATATGGTTTTAAGCCCTCATTGCCAAAAATCAAGGCAGTCTTGGAGTGGCCTACACCCGAAAGCGTCACCGATGTGAGGTCGTTCCTAGGGCTTGCAAATTTATATCAGAAATTCAACCGATGTTTTAGCGAGATTGGAGCCCCATTGACAAAACTCATAAGGAAGAACAAGCAGTTTATTTGGATTGATCAAAAGGAGGATGCTTTCAATGCATTGAAAAAAGCATTAGTGCCTACTTCAGTATTGAAACTTCTAGATTTTGAAAGGGAATTCACTGTCACCACTGATGCATCGAGGGTGTCAGTGGATGCCATTCTTCAACAAGACTTTGGAGAAGGATTGCAGCCAATTTGCTATGAGAGCAAAAAGTTGAATCCGGTTGAATCCAGATATGGCGCTTATGAAAGGGAGCTTCTAGGGATTGTTTGGGCAGTCAGGAAATGGCGTTATTATCTGTCAGGACACTATTTTACAGTCTAGATGGATTATGATTCACTGAAACATTTGCCTAATCAGCCAGCTGCAAATAGACCAATATGGAAGCAGGTCCAAGTACTGCAAAACTATGATTGTGACCTGGTTCATATTCCAAAAAAAAATAATCCAGCGAACTTCCTCTTGCATTGTAGTATTCAGGATATTAAGAGGATGATCAAAGTACAAGCACAAGAAGAACCATTAATCCGAAGACTGCATTTAGGGGAAAATAAATTGGACGACACTATTCAAGAATGTCTAGACAAAATATTTGGGAAATTCAGACCTGAGATGGTCGAGGCAGACGACCAAAGCAAACCTAATGTAAAAAAGGTATTAATAGTTGCCAAGACTCGAATGACGTTATCAAAGGAGTTGAAGGAGGAAATGAGGTCAAGCCTAGAGATAGTCAAGCACCGGACAGAGATCTGGAAAGAGGTGGAGTATACCAATGCTACAGTGGATGCTGGAGGTCGTACTTACCAGAAGAATAGTGGATTGTTGGAGGTTAAAGATACAATAAAAGATGGAGGAACACATGGAGAATTGCGGTGCCTAATGTGCCAGAGTTAAAGTAGTAGTTAATAAGGGAATTTTATGATGTCCCTTATGCTGGGCACCTAGGCTACCACAAGACGTTGAAAAATCTCCAAAGGACTTTCTACTAGCATAATCTTATGTTGGAAGTAAGGGAGTTTATCCTAAGTTATCCAGTATGCAAGTAAGAAAAGCTAGAGCACCGTGTTTTTGCAAGACTATTGCAGCCCTTAAAGTTGCCAGAACAAAAGTGGGCCAATGTGAGCATGGATTTTGTTATGGGTTTTTCTAGGAGCAAATCAAAAAATGATGGGATCTTGACTGTGGTAGACTATGTGACAAAAACGGTGCATTTAGCACCATTTTGGCAGACAATCACTACTGCCGAAACCGCGCATCTCTATTACCAATAGAGATGCGCGGTTTCCCAATGGGATAAAGTGGGCAGATTGCATGGAATCCCATGCTCCATAGTGAGTGATAGGAGCCCAAGGTTCATATCCAAATTCTAACAAGAGTTTTGGAAAATTTTGGGCAACAAATTAAGGATGTCCAATGCTTACTACCCTCAGACAGATGGATAATCAGAGGTGATGAATAAGGTGATAGAAATGGTATTTCGATGTAGATTGACCACTATTTAGAAGCCGGACCAAGTGGGAGTCATTGTTGTCAATAATGGAGTTTGTTATTAATAACTCCCCAGCGCAATCAACATGGTATACATCATTTTATCTGAATTATGGCTATCATCCTTGTACACCCATGGATCTCATCCGAGATTATGACTCCACATTGATGAAAGGAGTTAATGTTTTTGTGGATCGGATAAAGGCAAATTTCTGCAATGCGGTCAATTTTCTACACAGGGTGCAACAGAGAATGGCGACTCAATCTGATAAGAGGAGAAGGTAATTAACGTTCAGTATGGGGGGGCAGGCACTACTATCTATTGAGCACTTGTAGATGAAAAATGCTCCTATCAGGAAGCTCAAAAGAAGTTTCATTGGGCCATTCTTTGTGGCCCGTCAAGTGGGACCCATAGCCTACGAATTAGAACTTCCTGATGCATGGAAATTTCACAATGTTTTCCGTGTAAGTCTATTTCATCCTTTCAGAACAAGTAGATGAGAGCACCCCACTATTGAGGATCAGGTAGAGGAAATCGAGCCAGAGGATGATCATGAATATGATATAGAGAAATTATTATATTAGCGTTTGCGGGATCCTCATGCCAAGAGGAAGACCAAAGAATTCTTTGTGCTATAGAAAAATTGGTCCATAGATGACGCCTCTTGCACCCCAATAGGGAATTTCACTTCCCAGGAGGAATTAAAAAAAATGGTTAAGCGGGATCAACCAGTAGAGGTGGCCACCTGGATCCGTTAATAGCGGACGGGGGTTGCCGTCCGTTAATATCCGTTAATTTAGTGGACCCCGCTTTCTTTGTTGCTGACGTGGTATGGATGGCAGCGGACGGCTGGCCCTAATTAGCGGACTTTGCAGATTCCGCTTGGGTGTTAACGGATATTCTCTTACAAACCGGAAGCCACGTACCCCATCCGCTAATTTACTGGATGACAGCGGACGTGTGTACCGAATGAGCGGATGACAGCAGAACCCATGCAGTAAGTACTGATTTCCGAATCTGGGGATCTGGTTGATTGCCAGCGTGGCTCAGCCAGGGTCCACATATAGCGGACCTTGGCTGTGACTGCGCACATATTTTGTTGCCCTCCTGTTGCCATCCGCCGTCTCCAAACCCTGCCGCCCCACGCTTGGTTCATGGACCCACCAGGTGAGGCATACCGCGCTCTCCTGCTTCAAGCCGCAGCATAGGCAAGGCAAGGGAATGCCCTCAATACCGCCTGCTGTGGCGGGAAATTCCGGGCCGCACGGGGGAAGGGGGGTCTCGGATGATCTGTTGGCTGAAAACCTGTGTGTGGCCGGATTCAATCTGCCGGTGATGCACAGACATAGCGCGCTATCCTGTTTTGTGGCCAGGGCAATGCCCTCAGTACCGCCTACTGTGGCGGGAAATTCCGGGCCGTGGGGGGTGCTGGGGGGGTTTCTCGGATGATCTATTGGCCGAAAACTTATGTGTGGCCGGATTCAATCCGCCGGTGATGCACAGGCATAGCACGCTATCCTGCTTTGTGGCCAGGGCAATGCCCTCAGTACCGCCTACTCTGGCGGGGAATTCCGGGCTGTGGGGGGTGTTGAAAAGGGGGGGTTCTCGGATTATCTGTGGACTTTGAAAACCTGGGTATCGGCAGATTCAATCCGGCGAGTGATACGTGGACATAGTGTGGGCTTCTGCTTCGGGCCGCCTGCTTTACTGGGAAATTCTCCCCGGGGAGGGGCGGATTATGTGTGGACTTTGGAAACCTGGTGGCACATGGCCGGGTGGGAAGATCATGACCAGGGATTGACTTCACTCCGGGATTTTGCCTGCGACCCTCACCACCTGTGTTACTGTATTCGCAGAGTCCTCAGACGCTACCAATGCTCAAACGGAAAGCAGGTAGGGGCGCCTTGAACACGATGGACGTGTAGGTGCGGTGGACGTGTACCTCTGTGCAGCAAGCCTGAGTGCCACCTATTGTGGTTGTGTGTTGTGGTTGGTGGCAGTACCCGCCATCACATGGCTGGGGAATCCTTGGCAGTTCGTTCCTTCCATGTGGCCATGCATTGCATAGGGTGCACCACTTGTCGCTGCAATACCCATCGTCTTTGCTTAGATGCCACCAGCATTATTTGGCAGTACCCGCCGCTACCTGGCTGGGGAAATCTTACCACTTTGTTACTTTTATTTGGCTGCACACTGTACAGGGTGTGCTGTATGTCCCTGCAGTACCCATCGCCTTTTTTTTCCTTACGTGTCACCACCATTTTGTGGCAGTACCCGCTGCCACCTGGCCGGGGAAACCTTGGCAGTTCGTTTCTTCCATGTGGCCATGCATTGCACAGGGTGCACCACTTGTCGTTGTAATACCCATCGTCTTTGCTTAGATGCCACCAGCATTATTTGGCAGTACCCGCCACCACCCAGCTGGGGAAATCTTACCATTTTGTTACTTTTATTTGGCTGCACACTGTACAGGGTGCGTTATGTGTCGCTGCAATACCCATCGCCTTTTTTTCCTTAAGTGTCACCACCATTTTGTGGCAGTACCCACCGTCCCCTGGCTGGGGAACCTTAGCAATTCGTTCCCTTTATGTGGCCGTGCATTGTACAGGGTGTGTTGCATGTCCTACAATACCCAACGCCTTTCTTTGCTTAGATACCACCACCAATATGTGGCAGTACCTGGCATCAGCTGCTTGGGGAAGCCTTCCCAGTTTGCTCCTTTTATTTCGCCGTGCATTGTACAGGGTGTGTTGCATGTACCTGCAGTACCCATCGCCTGTTTTTCCTTATGTGGCATGACCATTTTGTGGCAGTACCCGCCATCACCTAGCTGGGGAAACCTTGGCAGTTCGTTCCTTCCATGTGGCCATGCATTGCACAGAGTGCACAACTTGTCGCTGCAATACCCATCGTCTTTGCTTAGATGCCACCAACATTATTTGGCAGTACCCGCCGCCACCTGGCTGAGGAAATCTTACCATTTTGTTATTTTTATTTGGCTGCACACTGTACAGGGTGCGTTATGTGTCGCTGCAATACCCATCGCCTTTCTTTTCCTTAAGTGTCACCACCATTTTGTGGCAGTACCCGCCGTCCCCTGGCTGGGGAACCTTAGCAATTCGTTCCCTTTATGTGGCCGTGCATTGTACAGGGTGTGTTGCACGTCCTGCAATACCCAACGCCTTTCTTTGCTTAGATGCCACCACCAATATGTGGCAGTACCTAGCATCAGCTGCCTGGGGAAGCCTTCCCAGTTTGCTCCTTTTATTTCGCCATGCATTGTACAGGGTGTGCTGTATGTCCCTGCAGTACCCATCGCCTATTTTTCCTTATGTTTTGTTGTGATGCCAACTAGCTATGCATATATGCCACAGTGCCCTTATGAAGTTCATAGGCTGAGAAGTACTGAGTATTTTTGGTTGTGTTGCAGGCCTCCAGCGCCAGTAGTGAATGCTCATTTTCGAAGGCTGGTCTCATTGTGACGGCCAAGCGCATGCTTCTCAAGCCCAAGAACGTGGATCATTTGAGCTTGCTAGGGTGGCAGATGGCAGAGAGTGGATGGTCGCAGCAAAAGCTAGCGCATCGATGCAAGAAGGGGGGGAAGGGAGGGAAGGGAGGGAAGGGAGGGAAGGGAGGGAAGGGAGGGAAGTAGTGACTTTGGATTCCAAAGCTTGGATCACCACCGGTGACCACCCTCGTTGCCCCGGCGTGGAAACTGTGGAGTACCGCCGCAACGAGGGTGCGGTACCATAGAGATAGAAGTTAAGATATCATGACTTATAATATTCCGTTGTCCTGTGTTGAAGTGCACACCTTGAACACACTATGTTGGAGTGGTGGATGAACTTTAGGTATCATATAGATAGAAGAAAATTTTATTCAAGAAATGCATCCCAACAAGTACTGTGATTGGTGGATAGACTTTACAGTCGCTGCCCTGGCATGGAAACTTCTGGAGTACCACCGTAGCGAGGGTGCGATAGGCAGAGATGGAAGATAACAAATCACGACTCGTACTATTCGTTGCCCATTTTCATGTATGTTGAACTGTTGAACTTCGACGTACTATATTGGAATGGTGGGTGAACCTAGGGTATCATATAGATAGAAGAGAATTTCTGTGAGAAATGTGTCCAATCGAATAGTGCAATTGGTGGATGGGCTTTACACTCGCTGCCCTGGCGTGGAAACTGTGGAGTAACGCCGCAACAACCCATCGTTATATGTGATACGTATCACCCATTCCAAAGTATGTTTGTTACGCGCACCAGCCTGATGTGGGAGACGTCCTACTAACGGCCCTTGGTGTGGGGGACGCCCTGCCCAAGGCACGTACTATTCCTCACCCACTGTAACCTTTATCCATATTAGGATACGGGAGTAGGAGGGGTGGTCCCGCCTAGGTGCCCTGTAAGGACCTAGGTGCCCGGCGAGGCGGGTCCGCGGCTCAAAGAGGGCAGGAACCCCACACCCACATCCTATTTGTAACAATTGGTTTCGGAGCTGCCTGAGGGTGGCGGCCACGCTTCCACCTGGGAGCGCGCGAGAGTACAAGACGTCGAAGCCCTTCCCCGGCCTCCTCCATGGAGGCTGAGGAATCGGAGGAACAAGCCCGGGATGGGCAGGGGGAAGAACAAGCCCGGGATGGGCAGGCGATCGATACAGCCCGAGATGGGCAAGGAACTGAACAAGCCCGGGATGGGCCAGGAGGTGTAACAGTCCGGGAGGACATGGCTGGACCCTCCACAGCCATATCGGCACCCGCAGCAGAAGATGAGCCGATGGAAGAAGTGGATACCCCGCCGGCGGCGGAGAAGACACAGGAGCAAGACCAGGACGCTGAGGCGGCGGCGACGTTGCTGAAGATCCCTGGTATCAAAGAGCTCCCGCAGAAGATGGCGGATACCGCGGCCGAGAAGGCGAGAGCGAAGCGGGATGAAGAGACCGCCGAGAGGATCGCCTCGCTGGAGATCGCCGTCAACAAGGCCAAGAAAGAAGCTCGAGAGAAAGAGCTGGCCATGAAGAAGGCGAAGCAGCAGAGCCGCGAGGCACAAGAAGCCAAAACCTCCGCCGAGGACCAGGTCAAGGCGTTGAGTGACCGCCTCCTGAAGCAAAAGCAGCGGGCCCAGGAGGCAGAAGAGAGAAGCGCCCAACAGGTGGTGCCAGCTGTGAGGGCCCCCAGTCCGTCGGAGCTGCCCATGCCAACCATTCCAGAGGAAGACTGGAAGGCTGCTGGCAAGCAGCGCTCCAAGCGGAAGAGTCCATCGCCAGGTGAGCGGCCGATGGAAAGTGAGAAATCTCCATATCAAGGCCGGGAGGCCAAAGCCTTAGGGCGAGTTGAGAGAATGCAAGGCCGAAAGGTCAAGATCCCGGAGCTACGGCTCAAATCCCAGGTGTATGTGAGAACACCTAGTGGATCGGACGGGACTGGAGATGAGTCGCTCACAGAAAGCGCTCAAGCTGTTTGCGGAAAAAGTCCGCCAAGGCCGAGAGGCCATAATTGGAGCCCTCGGAAACCTGCATTACCAGAATGGGGGCCTGGTGAAAGCTCAAGGGTGCTGGAGTTCGTTCCAGACACTCGAGATCCCTATAGCCGGCAACCACCGTGCCGTGCAATGTGGACAAAGTTCCACAGTGATCTCGTCGATGAGCTTGACGAGGGATGGCGGATGGCCACCGACCAGTTTGGGGAAAGGTTAACCACCGCCAGACTGGTTAGAATACAAAGGTGGTATGGTCCTGGAATGGCAGATCAAATTGCCAAAGAGGACCCAAATTGGCCAGAAAAGATGGCCTTTGCGCTCAGGCATATCCCGGAACCATGGGATTTGAGCGAGGGGAGTCCAGAGAGACCAGACCCTAATGATCCCCACGAGCGGTGGGAGGAGATCTCGGAATTGTCGTTCTCATCATGTGCTTCTCCTTTGCCGGGTGATATATCAACCCGTGCACAAGTGCATAGAATGGAGAAGGAGAGACGACGGATTCGTAACCGAGATCGTTTTGCTCGTGCAAAGAAATTAGACGAGCAAAAGGCCAGAAAGGCCAAACAGCGGAGAGAGTTGAAAGTGCTGCGACGTGAGCGGGATCGTCAATTGAATCCTGAAAAGTATGAGCGTAAGCGAGCTCACAAACGCCAACGCAAGGCTGAGATCAAGCGGTTTTTCTCCGCAGGAGGCAGCCAAAAGGCGCAGCGCCTGGAGGTACAGCCCAAGGTCGATGAGCTGGACCCGACCGAGCAGGCTAAGCCCTTTGCCCGTATTGCCAAGGAGGGGACCTCCACCCGCTGGGCAGACCAGCAGGACAGTAGCGGCAGTGACAGTGGTGTAAACCACCCTGCCCGCTTTGTCCCTATCCAACCGGAGCCGGCATCGCCATCGGTTGTGGTAACCAGTGGTCCTAAGGTGCAAAGGATGCCGGAGAGGGAGACCCCGCCTAGAGAAGCAAAGGCGAAAGAACAGCCTGATAAGGCAAAAGACCCGCCTGCAGAGGCGAGAGTACAGCCTAGAAAGGCAAAGGAGGAATCCAAAGGCCCGCAAAGGCCAGTTTCAGGTAATCATCCTGTTGAACTGTCTTTGCTGCGACCTGTTGTGAAGAATACACAGATGCGTAACCGTGCAGAAGTTGGTGATTCTGCTGGTAACGATGAGATTGTGTATCTCGATTCAGCAGGTGAACCTGCCAGTCCAATTCCCCGGGAAAGACGGGAGACCTATGAGATCCTGCAGAGGCAGGAAGCTGCTTTGCAGAAAGCGAAAGCGGATGCAGAAAAAGCTGCACAGCTGCGCTCCATCATGGGAGATGAGGATTATGCAGCATTTCTGCAGCTTCAAGAAGCAAAGCAGATTTCTCATGGACGGCAGGAAATTGCCTACAAACCGGCGAAACCGGGGCCTGGATACCAGGAACGCCGCGCCCAGCCAATGGCGGCCGATCAAAGTGGACGTGCCAAGGTGCCGCACGAGGCTGCAAAGCCCACCCCTGTGATGCGTGCCCCTGTCATACAGGACACGAGGGGCTTTTGGGATACGCTGGGTGCCTTTCATGACCCTCATGGAGGGGTATACTTTAAGAGGTATTATCATCCCCGTGGAGGCCATGCCCCGTACAGGGCCCAAGTCCCAAGGGACGCCCTCCAACATATACCCGGGAAGCTGCGTGGCCTCTTTGATGCGCAGCAGACGGCACTGGGGATATATGTGCCAGAGGGTCAGGAAGCAACCATGGAATGGCAGGCCATCCAGAGAACTGGCCGAAAAGTCCCTGAAGAGGGATCAGTGCAAATGCCCCCGGGACCATCGATACAGGCAGGTCCCTCCACACCGGCTCGTCCAGTGGCTCAGCCAGAAATGGCGCCAAGACAGCCGGTGCGGCCTTATACAATGGGGCAGGCTGGACAGCGGACATCACAGCCTCCTGTGCAAACGACGAAGCAAAAGATTCAAAGGCTGCAGGAGATGTCTCCATTTGCGCCGGAGTCAGCTGTGTATCCGCCAGTTCGGTATTATCAGCCAGGGATGGCGACACAGCCCGGGAGGGCATACCAACCCGGAAGGGTACCGCAGGCGGAGATCGCCCCAAGATAAGAGGAATACTCAACACCCGCTTACAGTGGATCATCCCATCCATCCGGATCGGGAGGTTACGAGAGGGTGTACGAGTACCCGCCCGGTCATTTCCAGACCCAGGAACCTCCACATGAGGAATTTCTGTTTGGACTGGAGGGTGATCAGGCTGCTGAGCCACATCGGGCGGAAATGGGGCCTCCACCGCCTCCGGAGGGGTATAATCCCCAAGGGCCGGGTTATACCGGTCAAGCCTATTTGGCAGCGGCGCAGGAGATTCCATATGCGCCAGTTTATTACGAACCCGGAAGGGAAGCTCAGGTGAGCATGAACATGCCTAAGATGAACAGTCAAGGCATGAAACCCCCAAAATGGAATGAAGATAAGCAGGCCTTAACCAAGTGGTTACAAGAAATCATCATGTATTTCAAAACCACTATGGCACCCCGGACACAATGGGGATGGATAGCACTGAATACTCTTGAAGAGTCAGTGAAACATGGCCTACTAGCCCAGTTGGGACATATATGGGGGATAACAATTGATGCAGAAGTGCTCTCACAGCCAGACTTTCAACTGACATGGGAACAGTTTAAGTATGGTATGGAGACACTTTATGATCATAAATGTTCCGACTTCGAAATTCGGTCGGAAATAGCAGCCTTTACAAAGGCAGGGACCTCGGGTCCCGATACAATCAAATACATGCAGCTCTTGGAACAAATGTTTCTCAAGTGTGAGAACGAACTTGATGATTTTTCCAAGTTGCATGTATTGTATACTGGACTCCGTCCAGATATTAAGAGGAAATGCCTCTTAAATAAAGATGATGAGCAATGGACCACTTATGCCAGCCTGAGGGCGCATTTATATAAAGTGGGACCCACATATGACCAAGAATACAAGGCATATGGCTCTCGTCAAAATGAAAGCCGGGATGGCAAACCGCACACGAGTAATCGTCTTGCTCCTAATAGAGTTATTCAAAAATACCACGCATTGAAAGTGGATCGTCGTGGCAAACCAGTGTTGAATAACAGACCGAGAGGTCAAGGAGGGACGACTTACAAAAGTTCTCGTGTTGCTATGAAAATGCAGCCGCAGGCTTCGCATGGGGAGCGGAACTACGAGCCGCTGGCCGATATCCGCGACCCAATGGAAGAAAAGATGGTTACCAACAGTGCGCAATTACGCGACACAACGTTGGAAGTCCTGAAGCGGGCTGGACGCTGTTATAAGTGCTTCAAGCCCTACTCAGCTGACCATCCTCGCGAATGCGAAGGGCGTGGAGTACTCCCGCAGATGCCGGTGAGTCCCGCTCGCAAACGCGTGTCAGCGTTACATGCTTCCACCAACCTGTGTTTGGCAATGCGAAAGCATAATATCACCAGTGTGAAACTGCGAACTGCACCGATGGATGTGCGCATGAATGCAGCACCGGTGATTCCTGTTCCGAAAGTGCTAGCTGCACAAATTGCTGTGAATCGTGTGATGAAATTGTCTCACACACCGGCGCAGCCGGACAGGACCAAAAAGGGTCCTCGCAGTGACCTCGATCGTTCTGATCGCATGTTGCATCCCACGCATTTTCAGCACATTCAATCACTGATTGCATATCGTTTCACACTCGATGCATGTGCCAACCCCAATGGGGATAATGCACTTTGCGAACGATATTGCTCACGAGCCGACAGTTTCCTACGGAAACCACTCGCTCATGAATTTGCGTGGATTAATCCACCTTTCCAAAAGGCAGCGTCCTTCTTGGACCATTACTTTGCCGAAAGAGCAAAAGCTCCTACACAAGTAGGCGCATGTATATTACTGCCTGCATGGCGAACGTTTACGGACGATCCCCGGTTGCGCACCTTGCGCATTCTGGTACATTACCCAAAGGGTACCCGGTTGTTTACACAACCGCAGAATGATCGTCCTGGTCGCAAGGAAATGCCTGGCATTCCTTGGCCTGTGAACATATATTACCAACCCTTTGTGGGATCAGCGGAACACCGCATCAGAGGGGTCTCACAAGCCCAGCCTCGTTTGACGTTTACCGGCCAGGTCGGGCACCAGCCCGCCTCAATTCTCTTTGATACCGGGGCCACTGGCACCGCGTACATCAACCCGACGTGTTGTCGTCGGTTAGGCTTAAAGCCCCGTTCGCCACATGCACTGTCTAATCGACAACTTCGTCGCATTAATCGCCTTCGCCGTATGGCACGTGCGACGCGACGTATTGTGGATCCCACGGAGTTCTCCACACCTCCACGTGTGGATGATCCTCACACGGAAAGTGAAGTGCTTTTAGCGGATGGGACATCCCTCCCATCTTTGGGGGTTGTCGATGTCCCCTTGACCATTCAAGGCTACAAGGACACGGTCCGTTGCCTGGTCATTGACCTTTCTGACGATTATGACATTATCCTCGGCGACAATTGGCTCTATGAGCATGCCGGTGTCATTGATATCGTCGTGGTCATATCCGTGTCGTTTCTCGTGGACGTGAGATTACTCTTCGTAGTACTCCCCGTTCCACTGTTTCTCCTTCCTTACCGGCCCGCCGGTTGGGTCATTTGTGTTCGCTGGGTTTTGCTCGTCGAGCCTACCAGCGTGGTTCTCCATTACGCTTGGTTTTGGTTCGCCGGGTCGGCGACCTCCCTGAGGGGGACGCACCAGGCCCTTTGGCCACATCAGGTCGGGAGACCACAACTTATGCTGTTCCACCAGCACAGATCACAGCCATCTTGGAGGAGTATAAAGATCTGTTCCCTGACGAACTCCCTGAGGGATTACCTCCAGACAGAGGAGTGTCATTAACTATCCCATTGGAGGAAGGGACCAAACCGGTTAAGCGACCAGCTTTCCGATACAGCCCGAAGGAAATGGAGGAGATCCGATCACAGGTGGATTACCTGTTGAGGAAAGGTCTGATTACGGAAAGCAGTAGTCCCTTTGGGGCCCCTGTACTTTTCGTTCCTAAGCGAGATGGCAGCCTCCGAATGTGTATTGATTACCGGGCATTGAACAAAGCCACTATCAAGAATAAGTGGCCGATCCCGAGAATAGATACCCTATTGGATCAACTGCAAGGAGCCAAGGTGTTCTCGGCTATTGACTTGCAGCAGGGATACTACCAATTACGGATCGATAAAGCAGATTGTGCCAAAACGGCGTTTGTTACGCCATTGGGCTTGTACGAGTTCAAAGTACTTCCCTTTGGACTTGCGAATGCCCCTGCGATATTCCAGCAGACGATGCACCATCTATTTGGTGCTCAACTTGGCAAACACGTCCTAGTTTATCTGGACGATATCTTGGTGTTTAGCCGAACTGCTGAGGAACACATACAACACCTTCGGCAGGTGTTAGAAGTGTTAAGACAGCAAAAGTTATACTGTCGAATGCACAAGTGTCAGTTCAATAAGGAGGAGATCTCCTACCTGGGACACATCGTGTCTCCAGAAGGAATTCGCCCAGATCCCGAAGGGATTGAAAAGGTGAAGAACTGGCCTGTACCTCAGTGCGTGAAGCACGTACAGCAGTTCCTCGGACTGGCAACTTACTTTCGAAAGTTCATTCAGGGCTATTCGAAAATGGCGACTCCCTTGACAGACTTGACCAAACAGAATGGCAAGTGGGAGTGGACGTCGAAATGTCAGTCAACATTTGAGCACATCAAGGAGTGTTTGACCACGGCTCCTTTGCTCAAAATGCCAGATCCTGAGAGACCATTTGAGGTCATAGCCGATGCCTCACAAACTGCTGTGGGGGCGGTCCTGATGCAGGACAATCACCCTATTTGTTATGCGAGTCGAAAGTTCCTCCCAGCGGAGTTGAACTACAGCGTGACAGACCAGGAAGCATTAGCTTCGGTCCATGCTGTCCAGTTGTGGAGATGTTACCTTGAAGGAACATGCTTCAAACTGGTAACGGACCACTGTCCATTGACCTACCTTAAGTCACAACCACAACTGAGCCGCAGATAGGCCAGGTGGTCAGAAATCTTACAACAGTTTGACTTTGACTGGGAATACCGCCCAGGGCGAAAGAATGTGGCTGATCCACTCTCTCGCATTCCTCCATCGCCCGATGAGAAGGAGGCTAAGAGGAAAAGTCAACTAGTTGTATGTGGCTTAAGAGTAAAGCATAAGCGGGGCAACCAAAAAGAGGCAACTGAAACGGTAGAGGCCAAAGATCTAGCCTCCAGGATCCGTCAGGCCTATGGCGAGGATCCCCAGCTTGCGTCTGTTAGACAGCCGCAAGATATGCGCTGTACAGACGGGTTGTGGCTGCGAGGCACTCAGGTGTATATCCCTGAGTCTCCCAGTCTGCGGACTGAGATCTGCCGGTTGGCTCATGACCATCCAAGTGCTGGGCACTTTGGTCAAGCCAAGACCCTGGACTTGGTCCAGCGGCATTACTGGTGGCCAGGAATGCGACGAGAAGTACACCAGTACGTCGATACTTGCCTGGTTTGTCAACGGGTTAAGTACCCTCGTCATAAGACCCCAGGCTTATTACAGCCACTGGGCATTCCTGAGGAGCCATGGACAGAGTTGTCCATGGACTTCATTACACAACTGCCAAAAACTAAGGGAGGTCATGATGCTATCGTCGTGTTCGTCGATAGACTGACCAAAATGGTCCGCCTTGCAGCTACGACCACCGAGCTCTCCGCAGAAGGAGCAGCCGACCTGTTGGTGCAGAATGTGATAAGGCACCACGGCCTCCCCTCTCAGATAGTGTCCGACAGAGACGTTCGGTTCACTTCCGGGTTTTACCGGTACCTGGCCGAGAGGTGGAAGATTCAGCTCAACATGAGCACTGCGTACCATCCACAGACGGATGGCCAGACCGAAGTCATGAATCGGATTTTGGAGGATTACTTACGCAGCTATACGCGTTCTGACCATGACGCGTGGGATGAACTGTTAGCCATGGCCGAGTTTGCTATGAACAACTCGAAAAACAGTTCCACCCAAGAGACCCCGTTCTATCTAAATTACGGGAGGCACCCAAGGAGTCCCTTAGCTCTTGGTGTGCAAATTCGGAAGCCTTTAAAAGGCTATGACAATCCGAATGCCCGCGGCTTGGCAGTGGCCATTGAAAGGGCGCAGCAGCCTTATTTGAGGCAGTCTGGTACACCCCTCGTGGAGGGATTACTAGCAGTGACACGATTTGATCACCGTGACCAATCAGCGCTGAAAGAGGCCAGGGCGTGCTTAGAGAAAGCACGAGATAGGCAGTCAAAGCATGCTGACCGCCATCGAAGAGAGGTGTCGTTTAGTAAAGGAGATGACGTCCTCCTTTCGACACAGCATATTACTCTCAAACACCCTGGGACTCGAAAACTATTACTGAGGTGGATTGGGCCCTTCACCATCCTCGACCGGATAGGTTCTGTCGCATATCGACTAGAACTCCCGGACAGCATGCATAGGAT
This sequence comes from Ostreobium quekettii, assembly GCA_905146915.1. Taxonomy (NCBI): domain Eukaryota; kingdom Viridiplantae; phylum Chlorophyta; class Ulvophyceae; order Bryopsidales; family Ostreobiaceae; genus Ostreobium; species Ostreobium quekettii. The sequence goes on from CAJHUC010000256.1 coordinate 23,254, forward strand.
ACATCCAGTATTTCATGTATCGAAGATTAAGCCTTATAAGGCAAGTGGCGGAGTACAGCCACCCCCAGTACCTATCGAGATCGAAGGTGAACTGGAGTATGAAGTTGAACGTATCCTTGATAAAAGGATTAAAAAGCGTGGGAGACGCCAAAACTATGTTGAGTACCTTGTCAAATGGCTGGGATATGGACATGAGCATAACAGCTGGGAATCAGCCAAGTCAGTTGCAAATGCACAGGAATTGGTTCAGGCATTTGAAAATGGCAGAACACCTGTGATGCGAATGCAAACTGCATGAAGTACGGGATGTACATACTGAAACATGCTCATGTGTGCTTATGCTTTTGACAGGTTCTCTTGCGCTGGGCCCAGAAAAACACTGGGTATACTGCCCCCCGTGCAAGGTCGCGGTTTGGACACATGAACGCCATGTCCGTTGCGATCCTCAACGGGGAGAGGTTGGAGACCGCCGACCCCTACGTGCCATTTCCCCGTGCGCCTGAGCGTGCACGCGGACGTGGGCGACAGCGGGGTGCCGCACCGGGCCGATCTGTACCGGCGTGGGCTGCTGGTGGTACTCGGCATCGTGGTCGCCGATGAAAGGCCGGGAGGTCAAACATTTCCAGCCACTTGGCTGAGGAAGAGTTTTAATGAGGGTTGTGAAGGCGGGGACGGTCATGTAAAACAACCACTCTTTCTCTTCATCCAAAACTGTTTTGTGTGTTGTGTTTTGTTAACTGGGCATGTGGCAAATCGCACAGCCAGTTACACCAACATACATACAATGTTTCTGCTCCCGTATTCACTTATACTGGGACGAGGACGCCCCTCTCCCTGAGGGGGACGAATGTTACGCGCACCAGCCTGGTGTGGGAGACGTCCTACTAATGGCCCTTGGTGTGGGGGACGCCCTGCTCAAGGCACGTACTATTCCTCACCCATTGTAACCTTTATCCATATTAGGATACGGGAGTAGGAGGGGTGGTCCCGCCTAGGTGCCCTGTAAGGACCTAGGTGCCCGGCGAGGCGGGTCCGCGGCTCAAAGAGGGCAGGAACCCCACACCCACATCCTATTCGTAACAATAGTGATAATATATTAAACTCACCTACCCAGGCATCCCACCGCCACGTCTGGCCCCCTCCTCCTAGTGAGGAGGGCCCAGCGCCCCCAAGGTTCCTAGCCCTTGGGTGACGCCACCGCACTTTGCGGACTCCTCATGAGGGTGCAACTACAACCCTCCCACCATCCCCATCCGCATCTTCATGTCGCAGCGCCAACCTCGGCCCGGGCATCCTCTAGCGGGTGCCCCGTTTAACCTCTTTGGCCGGCGCCCTTGCTCTCGCCCTTGATCTCGCCCTCGCTCTCGCCCTTGCTCCTGCCCTCCCTCCTACTCTCGCTCTTGCTCCTGCCCTCCCTCCTACTCTTGCTCTTGCTCTTGCTCTTGCTCTTGCTCTTGCTCTTGCTCTTGCTCTTGCTCTTGCTCTTGCTCTTGCTCTTGCTCTTGCTCTTGCTCTTGCTCTTGCTCTTGCTCTTGCTCTTGCTCTTGCTCTTGCTCTTGCTCTTGCCCCTGCTCTTGCCCCTGCTCTTGCCCCTGCTCTTGCCCCTGCCCCTGCCCCTGCCCCTGCCCCTGCCCCTGCCCCTGCTCTCGCCCTCGCTGTCGCTCCTAACCTTGACCCTGCCCCTGACCCTGACCCTGCCGCTACCCCTGCCCTTGCTCTCGCTCTTGCTCTTGCTCCTAACCCTGGCCCTGGCTTTGCCTGGACCTTGCCTTCACCTTGTGTCGACCTTGCCCTAAACGTTGCCCTTGACCTTGCCCTCGACATTGCCCCAGACGTTGCCCTCGACTTTGTCCTCGATTTCTCCCTCGACTTTGCCCTCCAGCATCCTCTTCCCTCTCTTTCAGACGCAGCCAAAAACATTTGTCCACAGCAATCACTAAAACAATACATTTCTCCGACATTTGATAAACATATATTCAGGAGTTTAGTTGGCAATTGAATATGGATTGTGCATGCGACAATTGGAGGCTGTGGATGTCCGTGACATTCTGAAAACTGGGATCTACGTGGGTATTGGTGGTAGCCATCGGCAGCATTCTGAATGTTCTGATATTAGGTGCAATTTGTTTAAGCAAATTCCTATATCGCCAGTATGGTGCAAAACGCTTGTTCAGGCATTTTTCAAGTACAACGTGCACATAAAATTCAGTGTTATTTTGCGGATGTGGTCAGCACACTGCACGAAAAGTGGCTGAGAAGATATGATCCAGAGCACCAATCCCGAACAAATGCTGCTGTTGGAAGTGCAAATGGATGATAGGTTGTTGTTGTAACAACTCATCATAGTCATCGTAACGGGTCACGATACATCGAGCTGCATTGTGAGGTGAATGATTCACACTGGCAATTGGTGGATATCAAGCAAGTTTTGGTAACGCTGCTTGCTGCCAAACTGCACCTCGATGGTGTCTGACGTTTTACTTGCGAATCCATGGGGAAACTTATGAAGAAAACAAAGGGCAAAGGGTGCAGATACAAATGATTACTCATGCCCGATCTTTGGATGAGCGCCAGTGGTCCACAGGTGGTGAGGTTCGATTGATGACTGCCATCGCTATTGATGCCCTAGCAATAAAGGCCGCTTTATTTGCATTTCTTTGGCTGGATCCACGATCAAACGATTCATATTTTATCATTCACTTTTGTTATATCAAGCACTGCTACCAGGGCCAGAGGATCAGTCACATTTCTGTTCCAAACGGTACAAGGGGAAACACCAAAGACGTTCCGTGTGTTTGTCTGGGCGCATGTGTGGGCGGGGTTGGGTGGGTGGGTATCCAAAGACACGGCGAAATGCAGATTGACAGGTGCGCTAACTGGGAGACCGGAATTCATCATCATGATTTTTTACAGAACAAGGCAATGAGACCGGAAACCGGGAGACCGGAATTCACCCTGTGGGGCTTAAAACGATCTGATTTTGGCCAGTGTGGATGGTTCGGAAACGCTGTCGTATTTCGGATTATGGCATTTATTCTTATTTCGATCCAGTGCCGCCAATAATAGTTTGCTGTACATGTACGCTCGACATCAATTGTATTTGGTGCGGAAGAAGTACAAAATATTCGAATGCGCACGCTTACAAATGATTCAAAATATCATTGCGTTTGAAACGAAATTCGTGGCTCCCAGGACCATGTTGTCAACCCTCTACGATATGCGCGTTGCACTCTCCATTCTTGGTCTGTCTTCTTGCGCTAGATGTACAGTTCTCAATCCAGAATGGCTATTAGGGTCGTCGCCAGCAGGCCACAAGGCCTCCGAGCTTAGTGCTACAGTATCCGACGCATCTTGACCTCCAAAACCTCGTCGCCGCAGAGTCCATGAACGTCTGGCGACCGAATTTCCCAAACACGCTTCATCGGTCTGGAAAACCTTCTCCCGCCCAAGCGGGTTCCGGCATGCGTGTTTGATCGCAGGCAGACGAGAAGCGCGAAATTGCCAAGTCGACCCTGCGCACCCTTGACCATAGCTCGCTGGCCGCCTCTGCCTCGACTCCACGCGCGCCCTTCTCTTAAACCTTCCTGCCGCCCGCCTGTTTGCATTGCTTCCACAGTGGTCATTTCCAATAGTCATGGGAGGGCTGCTGACAAGCTGGGGACAGGGTTGGTCAAGGAAACGCTTGTAGGCCGCAGGTGCGCCCAAGGGGCAGCTTCACGCACCGCGCGTTGACGACCGGCCACGTGCTCAATGTTGTCCCCTCAACAGCAGAACCTGCGCAGCACTCTGCGCAAGCACAACGGTTTTGGAGCAAACGGGAAGAGAGGGGGAGATAGCGGCAAACACGAGTGGCTGGCACGGTAGACCATAATTTATAGGCTCTTTGCGGGCAAAACTGTGTTTTTTTCAGTGGAAGATGGTAAAAACACACATTTACACCACCCGATAGGAAGGGTGATTGTCGAGTCACGTGATCCTTTGAGCTCATGCATCAAGCGAGAAGCGCGTGGCTCTAGTTTCAGCATTCTTCCAACGCGGCAACATCAGCTGCACATTCTCCCTGATGGCTCTTTTCGTTGCTACCAGTGCACGCACTCATTGCCCAAGGACTTGGGCAAGTCCGCAAAGATCGTCCGTTGTGTACAATGATCAGTCCTCCGCTATCTCCAGCGCCTGAAACACAATGTCCACCTCGCCCTTGGCAAGGGCGATGGTCACTGATAGAAAGCGACATTTTTGCGATGCCAACTGCGATGCCATTTTGACACAAAATGATGCCATCACAGTGATTACGATGGCCCACAAAGTGGCTGTGATAGCATCAATTTGTGTTACCATGGCATCGCAAGCATGCTGTTTTTTACTAGTGGACGGTGTTTGACAAAAACTCGTTTTCTGCCCCTTTCCAGGGCATCTGGCTGCCACTCTCCGGATTCTGTGAGTCTGTATGTATTGTGCTATGTACACCAGGCACACGGGTAAAAAACTGTCCAAATCACACGGTCCTGAAAACAGTGCACCGTATTATGCGTGTAAAAGTGGTGTAAAATTGGTGTAAGTATCTTGTACCCATTGTGTACTGATCACAAAACACACAGCGGCCGCTGGTACACGGTTGAAATTGTGTAAAATCGTGTTATTTATTACGTTGTACATGGTGGTAAGGTGGACTACTTTCGTGTACTAAACAGGGCTGAAAACAACACGATTTTAACAATCGTGTAAAATCGTGCTCCAAAATACCCGATTTCTACACGATTTTAACACGAGTTCACACGATTGCACACCGTGTGAAGTGGTCGAATTTTTACCAGTGACAGTTTTTGCGTTTCATTTACGTATCTTTACGCATTTTTAGGCGTAAAAACGTATATACGATATGTTTGACGGCGTAAAAACCAAGCCTGATCAATCTGGGTTTGGCCGTCGAACGTCTATCGAACGCCCGCCAGCGTCGAGCTCAGCATCGATCGCCATTCGGAACTACCTTGAAATATGCAGCACTTCCGGATCAGAAAATTCTATCGTTACGCTGCTTCCTCCCCATTTGGTCTTCAGAGCGTTATTTTATTCCTTTTGTTGCTCTGAAAAAGAACGAATATTCCAATGCTTGGGCGATGCCTCCAAAATGGTAACTGCTCTCGCTCCGCTCGCGGCCAGAGCCACGCGTTCATTGAAGGGCTCGATATAGGCTGCAGGCAATCCTTGTTGTGCGTGCTTTGGCGTGCTTCAAACAGTGTCGCTGACGGCTACTTGGTCAGTGGCTTCAACGTCTTCCACCGTCAATGCTGTCATTTGCACTACATTGCTATGCGGCGTCAATGAGGTATACCTCGCGACGGACGAGGACTCCGCCTTCGCGATTCCCCAAGGGTCGTACTTCCAAGAACAGCACAGCGAAGAATACGCATCGTTTGATAAAACTCGAAACACTAGCCTGCACATAGTGACAAGCAAATTGCACGTGTCACACCATTTTACTCCTTGTCCACATCTTGTTCAATTGGTGGAAATCATCCACTGGAAACGTAGACAGCATTGGAAACGGACCAAACCATGTGATCTCAACCGTGCTTACTGCGCCCTTTCCACCTGTGACATGAGCGCCTGGCGCACTACATAGCAACACATACAGCAGTTCATTGGCACTGTACCAAGACAACGTCTGGAAAATTGCAGTGAGTCGTTGAAATCACTATTCAGGCAGCACTTCGTACCCCAAAAATGGGATGTCTCCCTTTTTTCTGTGCACTTTCCACGTTAGTGCACCCATCTATATGTTGCGTCTACTGCTTTTGTCTATAGCATCCATATCGGCACTTGCCACCTTTGCACTGGCGAAAGGTAGAATGGGGGTTTGTCATTACTTGTTGATTCTAATGTGGCATGTTGCTCACTTCCCGGTCTGTCCCACTGTTTGCTGTGACAGGGAAATCAACATCTGACGTCTGTCCCGCACGGGGCGTCCAGCCGCCATTGCTCTAACCTATAACGTGCCCAACCAAGGAGCAGGACGCCATTTTGTCAGTACATTGGGCCCTTCTGTCCTAGACTATTGGGCTTTGGCATCCTGGGTCGCTCTCGCTCGCAGAGCAGCGATGAACGCCGCGCAGGTGCTGGACGACGAGGTCCCGGCGGCGTACAGGCGTCTCGTGCAGCCGCGCGTCGACTCGTTCAATTACTTTCTGCGGGAGGGGCTGAGCAGCGTGGTGGAGGGGGTGCGGCCGGTGGAGGTGCGGGGCGGCGCAAGGCAGGGATTTGTGGGATTTGCGGCAGTGCGGTGTTCGGGACATTGCGCCGCGGAGGGCGATGGGTCGTGTTCTGCGTTGGCGGTCGGCGAAATTTGGCAGGAGATCGGGTTCCGGGTTGCTGATTGCTTTGCCGCAGCTTGGAGAGTTGGATGATTGCCGTTGTCGCACATTAGACTTGTCGGGGGAATCGGTGGAGTGGCATAATTCTTTGTTGTTACAACCCAGGGTAAAGACACTGACCTTTCTCCAAAGAGCAAAGATCAATGATTCAATTTTGGAGTCTTTTATAAGAGGTGGTATTTGAGAGTTTAAATGTTTAATGTATTAATCGATTGATTTGAGAGTTCATTTTTTTGAGATTTTGGTTCCGGTAACCATGCAGACCCAATACCACAGTCAATAGGACAGCTGTCCAACTCACGGAAATCTGCGATCACTCCTGCCAAAACCCTTTGCAGAAGATGCAAATCGTTTTGGGCAAGCAGGCCATTTTCAGCGTGCTTGGCACATTGCATCCAAGGGATTGTAGTTGTAGAGCAAAGAGGCCGACTCCGTTGCAAACCATGCCACTGTATAATGGCACGGGCATTAAATTCGCACAGAAGAGAACTGCCTGTCACTGCTTTGCTTCTTCCAGGGCAGGTACCGCTCTTTCAACACAACAGTGTGAAATTTCATAAAATCTTCATTTGCTTCGCACAGCAGGAACACTAACGCACAAAATTCCCATCTTTTCATCTGATATAGAGACTGTTGATGACACTAAGAGATCGGGATTCAAGATTGCAAAGAAACGAGGATGTATCAGCAAGGAATGGAGATATGGTATTACCCGTATTTACCCGGTATTAGTAGGCACCCCTTATTAGTATCCACCCCCCTCTTTGGGGGTCGAAACCATGTTAATATCCATGAACCGGTATTAGTATCCACCCCCACACAGAGGCAAAAACGAGCGAAGGGGCTGATGGTGGTAAGGGAAGTCGGCGACTGGTGTTGGAGCGCGGTGACCAGACTGGACCAAACCGGGTTCCCTGCGATTCGCGCATCGACGGGGACGATTGGGCTGGGGTGGATGCTGTCGAGCAAGAATTTGGAAGGGGGCCTGCAAAAAGGCCACATGGTCGACTGCCCGCCGTTGGCACTCTCAACGCAGGATCGCCGGGTAGTGACCAATGCCACGGGGCCCGATCAAAGAAGCGGTGGAGAAATTAAAGCTGCCTTAGTTTCTGGATTTAGTCAACCTGCCTCCCACCCGGCCATAGCAGGTTCCGGTCTGGCGGCTGCCAAGGGAGCCCCAAGGCCCAGCGCCAGGAATGAGCAGACAACCGTTGCGGTGCTGGTCAGGGCGGCCGCCGTTGTGAGACACCGCGTCGCAAAACTGCGCACAAAACGCTGCGAAGGCCGGACCCATCCCCAATTCGCACATCCCATTGGCTACCAGGCCACAAACCCAATCAAAGATCCCATCAGCCATCCTAGCCGCCATCAGCCTGAGAAAACACTGCGTGTGAAGCCTATCGTCGCGACGTGGCGCCCCGGCGAGTCGAGACCTATGGTGGTCCTCATTCTTTGCATTGCAGAGACAAACGCGCCTCCAGCATTCCAGCGAACCCCTGTTGGCCCCAATCACCTGTCGCCCCCACCTGGTGTAGCCATAAGTGCAACCGCCCGGCCCAACTCCCGTGAAGACGCTGACAACATTCAGTAATAGCATTGTCATTTTTGCTCATTTCTGGGCATTTCACGGCCTATTTGTCAAAAGTTTTCTTTGTCTACTCCTTGGGAACAGAGGTCCGAACCGCGTTAGTATACATGACCCACTGTTAGTATCCCCCGCTCATTTTCGGGGTCCAATACACGCCTACTAATACCGGGTAAATACGGTATGCATTCTTGGATGCCCATGGCTGGTCGACAGCAACACCAAAAGCCTCAGCATAAGCCTCACAGTATTCCAAACACATATCCATGCACCTGTGACAGCATTTGGTTCAATATAGGTACAGAACATTCCATCCCCAGGGTGGTCTCATGCACTTGGGACAGCGCCCCAATATAACTTGCAACAATACAGGGCAGCGCAGAATTGGAATCGAGTCAAAGCTTGTGGTGCAGCAGGAATGGTGTGCCAGTGCTTTGGCTTCATTGTTGAACATACCGTGAGTGATAACGGCAATAATGTGATTGTCCCAAGTGCCATCTCCATGATCTGCATCTCCAGCCGTGTGGTGGGCATTGTCTATTTGTGTACCAGATCCGGCACCCCGTTACCCAAAAGATTCGCAGCTTCTGGTTTGGAAGCCCCATCATCGGCCAGCCCATCAAGACCGAAGCCACAGTTGGCAAAGAACAGCGGCTGTTTCCAAGGGAATGCAAGCAGTCGGTGGTAATCTGAAGCCTCACTGCAACAAGCAGATTTGGCTAGATCCAATGGATCAGAGCTGCAATTTGTTGTTTCGATGCATGTGGATGCAAGGCAAGTAGTTTCAGAGGTGCAGTTCACACTGATTTATAGTGCATGACTATGTGCTGCTCTTTCTCCCACTGGCAAGCAACAGGTCCCCATGCTAGTTTCCCTATTGTGTTGTTTTCAATCTCCCTATTATCCAATTTTTACCCTATTATTAATATTTTTCCCTATCAATAATTTTCCTATTATGTTTGTTGTTGTTGGATTGGCATTCGGGGGTCCAAATCTTGTGCCTGGTTATGAGGCATGTGAGCAGCTGCCCAGCATTTCGTGTAGCCCTTGTTTCGATTGCACATTTTGTAAGTAACTTGCTGTCTGAAAAGCAGACTCATCAAACTTGCTTTTCTATGGCTTGTGCTACACTTGGATTTGCCTTGCACCAAGCAAGAGACTACACAGTTTCCTAGGATGCACGGTTGAAACTGTGTCAATGTGTGTACTAACTATGTACTTTTGGGACTACATTTGCCGAAAGCACACAGTTGGATTTTGAGCAGACCGTGTCAGGACTGTGTCATCTGGCCTGTTCTTTACTAGTGTTTGGACAATATTTTCTAAATGCTTTGGGCTAATGTGGGCGGAGAGTCCCAAGCGTTTTGCGAGCATGGTTAGGCGGATCGAAGATATCTAAAACAAGACACAGTTGTTTTGATAGAAGGCTTGCAGACAAATTGCAAGAGCTTGTTGGCTAACAGTGTTCCAAAGCCAGTTGCTAGGTTGACGAACATCCGACGACCGTGTCACGCAGGAGATCCAGTGTAACAATGCGTTGCCTGAGCAAATCGTGCAAGGGAAAGTTGGCACCATTGCTAGACCGCCTTTGTTCCTACAACGCAGGGATGGACACACATTTGGTCATTGACTATTGCTGACACTAGTGTGTCGCTATTGAACCACATGTTGACACGCAATAACGATTTTCCACTTTTTGGACCTTGCCCACATCCCTGTGCTTCCAACAGCGCTTCCAATGTCTTCTGGCGCTCTTCTGGCAGTCCCCTCAGACGACCAAGTGAGATTCTTGCTGTTGCAATTCGACAAGTGAAGGAGCCCTCTAGTGGGCGCCTGGCTCAAGGCCTCTGGGCGCAGCGTGAGGGTACCGGCAACAGAGTGTCACAGAGGCGGCGCCGGTGGCATTGCCCTGAATTCGAATGCTAAAATTCCCTTTGAAAGGCAAAGACATTGGTTCCACTGGCTATATGCCTTTGCTGAATTAGCCTTTGGAAGGTGAAAGCTTCACTGGCGCTTGTGCAGACTTGTCCATTGACACACTGTTTCAATGCCTGCTCAGACAACGCCATGTTGCTTCTGCCACAATGCACAGCGTGTCGACAAGGGGCCGGGTGATGCATCCTTGGCTCCGTTTCAGGGCCCATGTCCGCCAGCCGCTGGAAAAGAACGGAAGCGGGGCGGATCACAGCAGCTTGCCTCAGGTTGCTGCGATTCTGGACATGATTGCATGGGCAGCAGTGTGCAGGCCTTGAACAAATCGCTGTGGTGGGGCGCTGCTCGTCGCCTTCCTGTTTGGCTTTGGCTGCTCTACGCTTCTCTGCCGCTAACAGCTGCGGCTGGGAACGTCCTGGCAATCAATGGCTATTTCAAGTTGGCAGCAGTTGCGGTGTGTGCACACCCAGACTTGGCCGAGGGTTGGGAAATGCAAATTTACTGGAATGTAAAAGTGAACTGGCTAGCTTGTGTGAAAGCCATGAGCTCCCTGTGTTTCATCATTCTGATTCCGTTTGGGCGCCATGTCCATGGAGTGCATCATGCAAAGTCTATTTCTTCTGGAATTTCAGTGTGGTTCCTTGCAAAAGGGGGGAAAACAAATGATACCAAGGCTACTTTGCCTTCGTCAGAAGCGATTATTGCTCGTCACTTTCCAAGAGTTGCAGTGCCGCAAAGTCTAGTTGTCCCTAAAAGTTCTTGCAGAGTGTGCACATGTCGTCAAGGGAGGTCCCTGAGCAGAGGCATCGCCAGGAATCTAATAATTACGAGTTGCTGGAAGTTCATGGAGTAAAACGGGGTGGAAATGGACGAAATCGTTCTCTTAATTCGTGCTTTTGCATTGTGTTCATGCTCATGTTGTGGCCACGCTTTCCGCGCTGCTTTATTGCGATAATGGCGACATAGAATGGGGAGCCCACGACCTCAACTGTGTCCAGTTGAAAGTCGCCGAGGATGATTGAGCACTGCCCTTCGTGCAAAGAGGGCGCGAGGCCAAGAATAATGAGTACTATGGCAACCACTGCAACTACATGAGCAAGTAATGCGTGCCGACCACGGTGGAGTTGGTCCCTTGGGAATGCGCTTGGCTGGGAGAACGGCCCGATTCTGGAATGACAAAGTTTGCGCCGAAAACGGAGACGACCAAATAGGGAGCGGTTCCATAGCACGGCGCAGGCAATGCGGACGTGTGCATCTCCAATTGCTTCACCCGGTGCCGAGTGCAACTTGAACCAGAGGTTTCTAATGGCGGGCCTGTGGTGCAAACGAGGGTGTAAATATCCCAAGAACCGAAATTATGCTGCGCAGTTTTAGGTGGATTCCGACTAAATCTGATACAACACATCTTGCTGCGCTGTTCTGCCTACAAATCTTATCTATTAAAAATTAGACATGCATACAGATTACCCTTGTGACCAGTGTGCGAATACTGTCATCATACGATCCATCAATATGCGCATCTGGTTCCACTTACAGTGCACCTCCCTCTTGAGACGTGTCAACTGAAATCGGTGCCCTGCGGGATGGAATTCACAACTTTGAAACTTTTTTGGGAAACGGGATCCACTTGTGAACAGCATTATTTTTGAATCATCGTGTGATCTGTGCAACATGTTTCACAAGGGTGTTCCTTTGTTCGATTATGTTGCTGAGCCACACAGGCATAATATCATGCGCACAATGCTGCACTCCATAAATCACTGTACAACAGTATCTTAAACTAGGATACTAAACTCACCTAGCCAGGCATCCCACCTCCATGCCTGGCCCCCTCCTCCTAGTGAGGAGGGCCCGGCGCCCCCAAGGTTCCTAGCCCTTGGGCGACGCCACCGCACTTTGCGGACTCCTCACGAGGGTGCGACTACAACCCTCCCACCATCCCCGTCCACATCTTCATGTCGCAGCGCCAACCTCGGCCAGGGCACCCTCTAGCGGGTGCCCCGTTTGGCCTCTTTGGTCGGCGCCCTCGCTCTTGTCCTTGCTCTCGCCCTTGATCTTGACTTCGCTCTCGCTCTCGCTCTGCCCCTGCCCCTGCCCCTGCCCCTGCCCCTGCCCCTGCCCCTGCCCCTGCCCCTGCCCCCGCTCTCGCTCTCGCTCTTGCTCTCGCTCTCGCTCTTGCTCTCGCTCTCGCTCTTGCTCTCGCTCTCGCTCTTGCTCTTGCTCTTGCTCTTGCTCTCGCTCTCGCTCTCGCTCTTGCTCTTGCTCTTGCTCTTGCTCTCGCTCTTGCTCTTGCTCCTGACCCTAACCCTGCCTCGACCTTGCCTCGACCTTGCCTCGGCCTTGCCCTCGACGTTGCCCTCGACCTTGCCCTCGAAGTTGCCTCGACCCTGCCCTCGACGTTGCCCTCGAGCTTCCTCTTCCCTCTCTCTTAGAGGCAAACAAAAAAATGTACACAGCCATCACCAAAACATTTGATTTCCGCGATATTGGTAAACATATGTTCGGGAGCTTAGCTGGCAATTAATATATGGATTGTTCATGCGACATTTGGAGGCTGCAGATGTCTGTGATAGTCCGCAAACAGGGATCTACGTGAGTCTTGCTGGTAACCATCGGCAGCATTTTGAATGTTCTAATATTAGGTGCAATTCATTTAAGCAAATTACGATATCGCCTGTATGGTACCAATCGTGTGTTCAGATATTTTCCAAGTACAACGTTCACATAAAGTTCAGTGTTATTTTGCGGATGTGTTTAGCACATGTGCCCAAAAAGTGGCTGAGGAGATATGATCCAAAGAACAAATCCCGAACAAGTGCTGCTATTGGAAGTGCAAATGGATGATAGGCTGTTACTGTGACAACTAGTCATCGCAACGGGTGACGATGCATCGCGCTGCATTGTGAGATGAATGGTTCACAATGGCAATTCATGCATACCAAGCAAGTTTTCATAACGCTGCTTGCCGCCAAACTGTACCTCGACGGTGTATGGCGTTTTATCTGCGGATCCATCGGGCAACTTGTGAAGAAACAAAGTGCAAAGGGTGCAGATACAAATGACTGCTCATGCCCGATCTTTGGATGAGCATCAGCGGCCCACAGGCTGTGAGGTTCGATTTTCCCTGCCATCGCTATTGATGCGCAGGCAACAAAAGCCGTTCTATTTGCATTTCTTTGGCTGGAACCACGATCAAACTATTCACATTTTGTCATTCACTTCTGTTATGGCAAGCACTGCCACCAGGGCTAGAGGATCAGTCACATTTCTTTTCCAAACGGTACAAGGGGAAACATCAAAGACGTTCCGCGTGTTTGTCTTGATGTATATGTGTGTGTGGGGTGTGTTGGCGTCCAAGGACACCGCAGAATGAAGATCGACAGGTGTGCTAACTGAGAGACAAGAATTCAGCCAGTGGGGCCTCAAACCATCTGATTTCGGCTAACCTGGATGGTTTGGAAATGTTTTCATAATGGCGTATTGCGATTATGGCATTTTTTCTTTCTTCGATCCAGTGCCGCCAACAATAGTTTGCTGCACATGTACACTCGGCATCTATTGTATTTGGTGCGGAAGAAGTAACAAGTGTGCTAATGCGCATATTTACAAACGATTCAAAATATCATTGCTTTGTGCAGCTCTCAGGACCATGTTCTCAACCCTTTACGATACGCGCATTGCACTCTCCATAATTTGTCTGTCTTCCCGCGCTGGATGTATAGTTCTCAATGCAGAATGGCCGTTAGGGTCGACGCCAGCAGGCCACAAGGCCTCCGAGATTTGTGCTACAGTATCCGACCCACGCTGACCGCCAAAACCTCGTCGCCGCAGCCGCCATGAGCGACTGGCGACCGAAATTTCCAAACACGCTTCATCGAACTGAAAAACCTTCTCCCGCCCAGGCGGGTTCCAGTGTTTGATCGCGAGCAGACGAGAAGCGCGAAATCGCCAAGTCGACCCTGCGCACCCTTGACCGTAGCTCGCCGGCCGCCTCTGCCTCGACTCCGCGCGCGCCCTTCTCTTAAACCTTCCCGCCGCCCGCCTGTTTGCATTGTTTCCACAGTGGTCATTTCCAACAGTCATGGGAGGGCGGCTGAAAAGCGCGGGGCGGGGTTGATCGAGAAAACGCTCGTAGGCCGCAGGTGCCCCCAGGGGGCAGCTTCACGCACCGCACTTTGACGACCGGCCACGTGCTCAATGTTGTCCGCCTCAACAGCAGGACCTGCGTGGCACTCTGCGCAAGCACAACGGTTTTGGAGCAAACGGGAAGAGAGGGGGAGATAGCGGCAAACACGAGTGGCTGGCATGGTCGACCGGAATTTATAGGCCCTTTGCGGGTAAAACTGTGTTTTTTTCAGTGGGAGATGGTAAAAAACACATTTACACCACCCGATAGGCAGGGCGATTGTCGAGTCAAGTGATCCCTTGAGCTTATGCATCAAGCGAGAAGCGCGTGGCTCTAGTTTCAGCATTCTTCCAACGCGGCAACATCAGCTGCACATTCTCCCTGATGGCTCTTTTCGTTGCTACCAATGCACGCACTCATTGCCCAAGGACTCGGGCAAGTCCGCAAAGAGCTTCCGTTGGATTTCTTGACGAGAAAGATGGTGAAGTCGCCATCACGTCAATCCAAAATGATGTTGGAGCTATGATTGCCGATGGTGGTCCCCGACTTCGGTGGGAGAGGAATCGCTGCTGTTGAGAACCAGCCGCATGTTGCCTTCGATAAGTGTAGCTTTGGAATTCCTGCTCACTTGGTGGAGTCAAGCAGTACTTCGACCCCAAGGGAGCAAGTCCTCGTCAGCGTCCACGCCCAGGGGCATGGATTCTGATAGGCACCAAGTCACACCAAATTCAGCAGACTCTCATTCCGGCTGGTGGCCACAAGCCAAAATTTCGATTTCATCACAGCTATCTTCACAACGCCCAAAACAATGCGCCGCTGGAACCAAATTCCACAATTTCCTTTTGTATCAGGAGAAGCTGTATATGGCAGTACATCAAACGAAGTCTGGAAAAATTTCCTGGTTTTTCTATGCAGCAGTGCGATCCAGCGTCTGTGTCTTACACCGTCGCAGTCACGGCCTGAAGTATCGGGCGCATTCAGTATTTCATAAAGTAAACGCGGAAAGCGCAAGCAGTGCATGGCAATCAACGGGCTGATGGGATGTGTATGTAGGAATAAATGATCGGTTGCTCGCGGAGACACGTCAACTAAAACAGAATTGTAATGCGCGTTTCACACAGTACCACGGTGAACGTGGTCGGTGGCCATGCACAGTGCTTCGTCACGCCGTACGCTGCAAATGATAGGTTTGTGCGCACTAGGCATGGTACTGAAATCTCATTACTCCCCTACAACTTACGTGTCACTCGCCTGTGTAAAATGCGTTATGCAAGCCTCCCAGTTTCGGTGCTTCTCTCAAACTGTGCACCTCCCAACTTGCACGAAATTGTTCTGTCTTTGCTCCCCAAAACGCTGGTTTGTTCCAAGGCCAGTCATTGGCATTCTGCATGCCAATTTCATTAATTCTTTTTTGTGCAGGTCGTGATCCAGGTGGCTTATGGCAGCACAGGAGAATTGAAACGACGCAGAGCACCACTTCGAAGTTGCGATGGAAGTGAATCCATGGCACGATTTCGCTCAGCAAGGAGCGATGACTTGGAGAGCGTGCCAAAGGCGGCTTGGAGGCGATTCGGTTGTGTTACAGTGGACAATGGAAGATGCTTACATGTCAGATATTGGAGCGCCCTGTCTACTGTGCATCGCTGTAGGTGGCACTGCAAGTTAGGATGGAAGCAAAATCCAAGAGCATGCACTGAACCAGCACAACAAACCAGCAGCAAACATGCAATTCGGGGGTGTTCACAAAGCAGGACAGGGCACATCACATTTTGTTTGCCACTGTTTTGTCTTCGGCAGCATACATCACAAAAATAGAAAGGCGCGACATGTTGTCCATCGACCAGAACACCAAAAGAGATCGCGATGCAAGTAGTGTACCAACGTGGGTTACAATGCAACGGATGCTAGACCAGCAAGCTAGAGAATACCAACAAGGACCTGGATTGGTCCTTGGAACAGCAATTGGAGAAAAAAGAGAAACAGAGTAGAAATGCCACGACTAGAAGGAGCTGCGTCCCCAAAACCATGCCTATGAGATTGAGAAGTGCCTCTAATGCAGTGCCAAGGCCAAGTTGAACTCCATAGGATTATGGGTTAAGCCCATGAAGGGTAGCTGATATAATCTGCCTGCTCTGCGCTCTGCCCAGACCCGGAGAGGGGCGGCTAAATACAGTTCAAAGCCCAGCCGAATTTCCCAGATGGGCACTGCGATATCCCAAAGCCCACCATAAAACCTGGGAGGGTTGACTGCCTGCAGCTGTGATATCGGCTCAGGCGCACCATTATCAGAAGGACCACTGGGCAATGGCCGTTGCACAGGACATGGCAGCTGCTCAGCTTCTATGGGTGCAGCTGCACCCTGCAAACTGTACTTTGTAAACTGCAGCACTCCTGCAACTGGACGCACCAACAACAAACGATAACCATGGCTCCACCATATTCTGGTATTGCCCTGAATTGTGACAGTTCTTCCATTTGCTTGAGCATTGCTATCCACAAGTAACACTCTAACATATGTTCTCAGGAGAGATTGTTGAGCATCCATCATCTCATGTGCCGTGTGTTGTTGAACTGGAACAGGTGGCGCTCAACACTGTCGTGCCCCACATTGCCTTGTGTGTAAGCATATATGTGATTGAACTATATTGTTTTGCTCAGTAATCAAGTGAAATGGACTTCAACACATCAGGTTGCATGGTGAATCTGGCTCTATTGATAATGGCAATATTGTACACCAAATGAAAAAATTACATGCAAAACTCAGAGATTATGAGCCAACCCATATTGTCAATGTGAGGGCGAGGGAGCGATTAAAAATATTATATGTGATCTATGGTGTTTTATGGTTGGAAGTGAATGCGTGAGCATGGTGTTATGGCGAATGTACATGGAGACAATGGAGTTGGGTATCGAATATTATTGCAGTGACTGGTATTTAGACCGATACGCTCATTCTGTAATGCATCTGGTTACGGCCTTGCTTCTTGTGCCTGGGAGCGACCGTGTGCGAGCGCGAAAGTGTTCGTTCAACCCGATATGGTTTCGGAGCCGGGGACGGACCCTGGGGGACCAGGTGTCCGATGGCGGCGTGGGAGACGCCGCCATCCCGTTGGTCAATTCCCGGGCACCGCCATCGTTTTGGCGGTGCTCGGAGTGGTCGTGTTGTGGGAGGCGCTGGTGGACATGCGATGCCGGCTGGAGGCTACGGCATTGGACCGGCATGGCTCGTTTCAAGCGGCCATGGTCGGGAGGAGGGACAGAGAATGGAGACTGAGGGGAACGGCACCCCTGCGGCCCGGTCACCCGATGGCTTGGATGCCGGGTTGCGCATCCAACCCGACCCCGCTTGGGATGGGGGCCGCGGCCCTTCTATTTCCGGGGGCGATGACCCGCAGAATGGCACTGCGGGGGCGGCCGTGGATTGAGCGATGGAGGAAGAGGCGGGGGGCTGAAAGGGGGCGCAGAATGGTTCATGTTATGTGGCGGGTCGAGCGAAACAGATGAGTACGCTTGAGCAGGCCACTAGCAGACATGGAAACCACCGAAACGGCATAGCGCAGATTCGGGGCGGCAGATGGGCGCGGTGCAGAGATGGGCGCCTGGCCAGAGGCGCATTGGCATCCAGCGGGGTTGACAGCAGGGCACGGCACAGTAGTGACCGCGGAGGCCGGCGGAGGCTCGTTGGGGTGGAGCGTGATGGCTAGATCGGTGGAAGGGCGGCACTCACACGGTTCGGCAGCTTGGGTGGACCCATGCGACTCGGTGGGACGGTGGAGCCGGCGCGAATTGGCGGGCATGGCGGCGAGCGCCACAGACAGGGTATGGGGATGGCTTACCAGCAACTGGCGGGTGGCAGCCACGGCGGAGCGGCATGGCGGGTCCCCGGCGAGAGGCGGTGATTCATCGACTTGGACGGCAGGTGGGCGCGCGCGCGCGTGGGGCGGCGGCCGCCAGGCGGAGGGGCGGGGACCGGGGGGGAAGGCCTCGGAGGCCGGCGGGAACCAGGGGCGCGGGGAACGGGGTGACGGTGGTGCCGGGGTCAACGCAGGTAACTGGGGGCGTGGTCAGGGGTTAGTCACCCAGGGCGGGGGCGAGCACGGCTTCCGTCCAGTCTCACCACCTTCGGGTGGCAGCAGTGGGGGGGGCACGGGGGGCGCGATCGATCGCCGCCCCCATTACAGTAACGGGTGTCACCAAACGAGTTTTCCTGTCAGTGCCGATGGTGGTGAGGGACGGGGCGGAAGGGGTGGGGGTATGACGACCACAGTAGAGGGCCATAATTCGAAAACAAGGGCCAGTACTGGGACCAGAGGGAGTGGTGGTGCTGAGCGAGATGATACAGAGTGTCAACCAACTTGTTTTTCTATCAGTATTGAGAGTGGTGAGAGAGAGAAAGCAAGGGGATGGTTTCCTGTTCGGGCCGTAAAGACCCGACATCCATTGCGGGCAGCAAATGTAACATTTGACGGTGATGGTGATGTCACACCGGACGCACTGCATTATGTTTCAGCCATAGAGGAGCATGCCTCTGACAGACGCGTTATTATGGAGCAATTATTGCTCATCGGTGGAATTGAGCCACACCCCGGCCCTGGGCCCGAAGGTCCCCTCTTGTCTACGTTGTCTTATGAGGCATCGCTCTGGATTTTTGATGCGGCACGCTGGGAGGCTAAGACAAAGAAGTTTAGCGACCGCACACGAGCTCTGTTACGGCAATTCCGCCCAGGGTCAATGCCCCACCGCCGAATAGCGCGGATTGCTACATCTCTTAGTGGAGAGACCGGCGAGGGGGTCACTGATGCCTCCCGGTGGAATCGATTGATCACGAAAGTGCAGGAATTGCTCCCAAAAAACGCCTTATCTGAACAAGACTACCTTGCCCGCATGTCCCGTCAGCCCAAGGAGGCCTAGATCGATTTTGTCGATCGCTACTTCCTCTTCGCGGAGCTGTGTGATACTGTGTCTGAGCAATTTAAGGCTGCCGAGTTGTACCGAAAACTCCCTAGGGAGTTGCGCCATCAATTGAGTCATCTCCAACACGATGTGACTCTGAACGGCCTATTTGATGTGATCCGTGGCATCCGGTACTGGGCGCATTGTGCGGGAGACAAAACAGTGCCATTCGATCCCATGGAGGTCAACAATGTTCATGGGCATTAGGCCCGACGCTCTGTACAGTCTGACATGGCCGACAACTATTCTGTGGCGGATTACGGTTTTCGCCAGGGCAATGGCCGCGCCCACCGTCCTGTCCTCCACGGCGACACAATTCAATTTCGGAATATTGATGGTCCTCGCAGTCTCATGACTGCATGGAAGAAGCTTGTCAGTACTTCTGCTAGCCTTTGCCGGGAATCCGAGTCTTATCTCTCATGTGGTCCTCGGTCGCCCCGGCGTGGGTTGCATGACCATGAGCTGGATTATCGTGACGAGTTCGGCGCAGATTCCTCCTCCAAAGATTGGAATGCCCCCTATCATCCCGATACCTTTCAGCATCTATAGACCCAGTGGCCTTTTGATGATGGTGAGGGTGATTTTTGGTCGCCGCCGGACCAGCAGGATACTTTCTATGACTGCGAAGCGCTGCCATTAGATGACCTCGCTTCTGATGAACATTGTTGTCAGACATTTGCTGTTCCCGAGGTGTGCCGTGCTGTCCACAAGACGCACAAAAAGTCCTTGCACATTCGTGTCCATATTGAGGGCACTCAGATCATGGCTCTCGTC
Organism: Ostreobium quekettii; assembly: GCA_905146915.1. NCBI lineage: Eukaryota > Viridiplantae > Chlorophyta > Ulvophyceae > Bryopsidales > Ostreobiaceae > Ostreobium > Ostreobium quekettii. Next base: position 42,995 of record CAJHUC010000256.1, read on the forward strand.
GACACAGGAGCTACCTCTTGCTTTGTGCAGCGCACTCTGGTGAAGAAACTTGGGTTATTGGACCACGTGCAGCCATGCCAGCACCATGTCCGGTACGGCAATGGTGACGAGGAGCCTTTGATCGGTGCTGTTACCCTCCCGGTAACCGTTCAAGGTGCAGCCATGCCTATGCAGGCCTATATTCTTGATGGCAAAGGCTCCCCTTTGATCATGGGGTTTACGTTCCTTGAAGACAATCAGTTGTTGGTTGACTGCACGGAGCGTACACTTATTCAGAAGACCAGTGGCCACCACGTCAAGTGTTTACCGGTTCAGGATGCAGATCAGCCCCATCACCAACAAGGTGACGCCTTAGTGGTTCAGCGGTTTCCCGTGGATGGTCGTTTGCCACCCCTTCCTCGGAAGCATTTCTCTGGTGATGCCGCTTACGACTTCTTTGCTCCCAAGGAGATTCATCTTCGTCCTGGTGAGCGCGCGACTGTGGATACTGCTGTTGCATGTCATTTTCCATCGGGCACCTGGTGCTTATTGAAAGAGCGGTCAGGATTGGCGCATCGTTATGGCATTCAGATCTTAGGTGGCGTCATTGACGGGAACTACCGCGGGCGTGTCAAGGCCATTCTTCTCAATACAGGCCACGATCCTGTCACCATCCCGCGCCATGCAGCCTTTTGTCAGGGCATTTTGCTTCCCTCCTCTTCTTCTTCTGTTGTGCCAGGCAGGGTGGCCATTGCGGGCGATCGTGGGGTGGCAGGGGGTGTGAATCGGGTGATATCAGGAAACGGGGGCCGGCACGGTCTGAGGGCGGCTGTGGGCCGCGGCTGAGCTCTTTTCAGTCGTCTGGGACAGGGGCGGGGGATTCAGTGGGGAGTTTTTTAGATTTTACTGAACGCCCTCTTTATCTTCCTTATCACAAGAATGGTCTTTTGTTTCTTCCATTGAATCGTAGTATTGTGTTGGGCCCTTATGAGATGCGAGGGATCAATTTGCCATGCAAATTTCCAGTGGGCTCCTTACAGGAACGTTTTGTGACTCTTCCTAATCGCCAGATCACTTTTATTTTCAAAACTGATGGCGTACGGATTTGGGGCGCACTCAAGAATTTTTCTACTGAGCCACAGCAATTGATGCCTCGTTATGACTTACTCGCCTGTCACACCTCGGTCCAGTGGTTTCGGATTCCAGATAAGGGGATACTTTTGATTCCTACAGGTAGAAAAGGGCGTGGGTTTTGCCAGGTTATTCAAGGGTCTCACCAGGATGTTTTTCGGGCATCTGTTTCCTCTCCTGCATGGTTGGTTGCCTTGCGCACGAAATTTGCTACGGTTTTCGCCGATGGTCTTGGCACTTGTCGCACATATGTGGTCCGCCAATTTCCTTTTCGTTTTCCTCTCCCATGGAAAACACAGCCTCCTAACCGCATGACGGGCCCCACTGAGGAGGCAAAGGTTTTGGAGGAGGTTTTGAAATTAGTGAAGTTGGGGGCTGTCCGCGAGGTGCATCATGAACCTTATGTCATTCTGGCATTTGGGGTACCCAAGAAGAATGGTTCTACTCGTCTTGTGCTGGACTTTCGAAAGTTCAATTCTTGTGTTCAGCACCAACCATTTCTTCCTGTTCACCGTGAGATGTCTTTGGCCGCCTTGCGTCCGTTTCGCATTGGTTCGGCCCTTGACTTGTCTAATGCTTATTTGCAGGTCCGGCTCGCACCACGTTTGTGGCGTGCCGTTGGCTTAGCGGTGGCGGGTAGATTTTTTGAGTACATGAGGTCGTCTTTTGGGTATTCTAATAGTTCTCATGAGTTTTTGCGTGCTTTGTGGCCAACCGTTCGTAGAGTTTCTCACCGAATCCATTCACAGATCCTTTTTTACATGGATGACATTCTTCTTCTATCCCAGTCGGTGGCCCAACATCAGCATGACCTGACTATTTTATTGGAGGAATTGGAAAAAGATGGGTGGCAGGTGAATTGGGACAAATGTCAATTTTGCCGTGATCGTTTTGAGTATTTGGGGGTGACGCTTACTACTACTGGTCTGGAACCCACTGACACAGTGCTAACCCAGTTTGAGCAGGCCCCTATGCCTACCACTCAGTCTGGCTGGCGCCAAATTCGTGGGTGGTTGAACCACTCTGCTCGGTTCATTTGGCAGGGCCACCAGGTGTTGGTTGCTTTACGCCAGGTCCAAGCCCATCCTTCGTTGGACCGGTGGCGTCAATTTCTTTCTTTGTTGCGCCACCATTTTGTTCGTTGTGCCGTTCCTTCGGCATCATCATCTGGGTCCTTCACAGTGATCACGGATGCGAGCAAGCTTGGTTGGGGGGCCGTACTACTCGCCGGGCGTCGGATTGTTCGTTGTGCACATGGCTTGTGGTCAACCGCTTTTCAACACCATATGAGCAATGTCTTGGAGTTGGAGGCCCTTTGCAAGGCGCTTCAAACTTTTCGACCCTGGATTTTTGGTGCACCAGTCCATGCTATTATGGATAACCAGGCTGCTGTGAGCTTCAACAACCCAGCACACTTGAGCGATTTTCTTAAGCGACGTCTCGATCACCTTTCTTGGTATTCACCACAAATTTCATTTTGTCCGGGGCCATTTAATTATTTGGCAGATTTTTTGTCTAGACAGGGGGCTTGGATTCTAGGACCGTCTCGTCTTTGCGCAGTGGAAGGTCATCGCTCATTGGTCATTACCCAGGCACAATGGAAGCAGGCCCATGCAGGGCATTTTGGGGTGAGGAAGACGTATCTTCGTTTTCGCCAGATGGGCCTGCGTCCAACTTGGCAGTGGGTGACGGACAGAGTGCGGTCTTGCAGAGTGTGTCAGTTGTTCCATCGACCGCAACCATCTAACCCATTTGGCAGTTGGCATGTGCCGGAGAAACCTGGCCAAGTCATTGGTCTGGATTTCATGGGACCTTTTCCTGAGAGGAAAGTGGGGAAGAAGCGATTTGTTCTTGTCATTGTGGATATGTTGACCAGACGGGCGGGAGCATGGGCAGTTGCGGGTGTGGGGGGTGTAGACATCGTGCGAGGGTTGAGGAAGTGGACGGAAACGCAAGGGATACCTTCGGTCTTGTGTTCTGACGTTTGCAAGGCCACACAGTCCAAGGAACTGCAAAGGTGGTGTGCACAGGAGGGAGTAACACAAGAATACTCTCCTCCTTATCATCATGCGTCCATTGGGTTTGTGGAGTGGTTCAATCAGACACTTTTGAACCGTTTGAGGCGCATGTGGGCAGAGGAACCCAAGTACTTTGCCAAGGTGGTCGAGCGGGCAGTGGAGATCTATAACAACACACCTCTCTCTTCACCAGAAGAAAGCAAAAAGACTCCCAGTTCTTTTGTGTTTGGGTCGCCGAACCAACTGTGGAACAGTTCGCGAGTTGTGTGGGGACGTTTACAGGAGTATGCACGTCAGCAACGCGCAACGGCAAACCACAGGACGAGGGGCCGGCGTATCCACCGGACGTTCAAAGCTGGATATTGGGTGTGGCTATGGAACACAAAGGTTGAAACACTGAAGGACAAGCTCGAGCCATGGTGGAAGGGTCCGGGGCGGTTGGTTCGCCCTATAACGAATGCAGTTTGGGAAGTGCGGGGACCGGAGGGGAAAGTATGGGTTAGGCATACTGACATGTTACGGCCGTATCGGGAGGCAACTTGAAAGAGCTGGGTTTGTGGTATGTGGGTGTGTTTGGCGCAGGGAAGCGTGTGAGGGCGAGGGAGCGATTAAAAATATTATATGTGATCTATGGTGTTTTATGGTTGGAAGTGAATGCGTGAGCATGGTGTTATGGCGAATGTACATGGAGACAATGGAGTTGGGTATCGAATATTATTGCAGTGACTGGTATTT
>CAJHUC010000257.1:0-30210 GCA_905146915.1 Ostreobium quekettii
CTCTTTGATCGTCGGAAACGTAGTGGTCCCTTAGGTGGGGGTGATGCCGCGTCAAGCCAGCTCTGCTGCACAGCCTGTGCTGCAGCCTCTTGGGATGATGAGCCCGAGGATTGGACTTCGGGCGCCTTCTGCAGTTGAGGCACGTGGTGAAGTCATATGCATGCTGTTATTCACACAAGCAAAAACTATCAACAGTTGGATGCAGACATTCACAAAGGCAAAGGCCACAAATCAGACCTCAACTCACCAATGCCGTCATCTCTTTCTTCAACATCGCTTGGAACTTTGCCAGGGTGTCATATTCTTCCACCACATTCGGCCAATTGTCAGCGTTGTTCCAGATCCTCCTCATCCAATGCAATGTATTCCTCCTTCCGTCCACAGCCGCCGCTAATGCCCAGCAATATATTAGATTGACATTATCACAATCCGCACACAATTTCTGTGTGAACTCAAAGGTGAAGTCATGCAACACAGGTTTTGCGTGTGCATCGGTGTCACTGACATACAGCCGGTCGTAAAGCAACTTCAGTACATTATATAAGACATCCGATATGGTGATGTAGTCGTCCCCCTCACATCGCTCAGACAATTCCCATATACACTCCAGGACTGGCAGCACTTGTTTGAAAATGCACCACCCAGATGCTGGTATAATGATCTTAGCAATTCTGGCGTTTGCTGTATACTCGCGGATGCTTCTCTCCAACAAAACCGCCCTCTTAATCAAAAAATACATGCTGTTCCACCTCGTCGGGCACCAAGTCCCCAGCCGCAATATTCGCTTTGGACAAGCCTGCTCCATTTCATTGTCAGGAACCGTCAGATCTGCATCAGGATCATCGGGCAACACAGCAACATCATCATCTTCCCTTACACCCAAGTAATCCTCCTCCTCATCATCTGATGATACATTGCCGGCCCCTGCCTCCTTTAGCAGCTTCTTTTGCACGCGGCGGAAAACACTCCAAGTAGTGGGCGATTTGTGAAAATGAGTTGCCAATTCGCGAAGCGGCTGCATGAGCTGCTGAAACTCGTCAACATTTTGGAAAGCGGCCTTGACTGCGGTATTTAATAGATGGCAAATGCAGGGGTGCCAATCAAAAATATCCTTCTTCTCGGCTGCTGAAATCATATTGGAGGCGCAGTCCGTGGTGAGAGCCACACGATCGCATGGCGACTCGTCCTGAAACGCACGCACAGGGTCCGCTTCCATCTCCGACTCCGTCATGACTTGGTTACGCGGAACTACAGGGTGCAGGCCATACTTCAATCGGATCTTTAGCAAGACACGGCTTATTGCGTCTGCAGTGTGGCTCCCAGGGAAGCTGGTAGTCCCTGTCACCACCAACGTGTTGTGCTTTAAAAGACGGGGGTTACCTTTTGCACATGATATACGTCATACTACACTGGCCGATGGCAGGCCAGTATTGATGGCTATCGTGCCATGGCAACACAGCATCCACGATTCATGTTCAATCAGGCGTGATTCCCGGCCAGTGAAGGCCGGTACTAGCGCAGCGAGTGCACATGACACGGTTGGCAAAGCACACAGAAGTGGTCACTAATCGCGGCATGCATGCAAACAGTAAAGAATTGATATTCATGACATGTCACACAGCATTGGCCGATGGCGGGCCAGTACTGATGGCTATCGTGCCATGGCAACACAACATCCACGATTCATGTTCAATCAGGCGTGATTCCCAGCCAGTGAAGGCCGGTACTAGCGCGGCGAGTGCACATGACACGGTTGGCAAAACACACAAGAGTGGTCACTAATCACGACATGCATGCAAACAGTAAAGAATTGATACTCATGACATGTCACACAGCATTGGCCGATGGCGGGCCAGTACTGATGGCTATCGTGCCACGGCAACATAGCATCCACGATTCATGTTCAATCAGGCGTAATTCCCGGCCAGTGAAGGCCGGTACTAGCGCAGCGAGTGCACATGACACGGTTGGCAAAGCACACAGGAGTGGTCACTAATCACGGCATGTATGCAAACAGTAAAAAATTGACAACCACGAATATTGAAAATATCATAGGACACAGAATATGCCATCCAAACTCACCCAGTATGCGTTTCTTCATGCTCCAATCGGCATCCACCCAATGCAATGTCACTGTTATGAACGGGTGCGTGTTCCTGCTTATCCAAATGTCCGTTGTCATGGCAACTCTCGACTCGTCTCGGATTTGGGACACCTCTTCCCTTATTTCCCGCTTGATGTCATTGGCCTGTCTCGCCACCGACCTCACAATTGTTTGCTTACTAATAGATGGCCAACGGGGAATAAAGGCTCGTATTAAACGAACGAAGGGCGCCGTCTGAGCCAGGTGGTATGGTGCATTAGCAAAACTGACGTACCGGGCAACGTGGGCCACCGCCCTGTTCCATTCTGAAGTCCTAGAGTGCCATGTCTCTAGGTAGGTTTCCAATGATGTACCCAATTTCATCTGCTGGTTGGCCGCAGGGTTACTAAGTTTGTCTCGAAGTGCGTCAATACTGTAAACGCCATGTTTCTCTTTCAAATGGTTTGAGGGCCCCGTCCAACTGGCACTGTTCGTGTACTTCTTTCCCGGGTTGTATGACAACACTTTGTATTCCTTGGCAATGCCCCTCCCCATACACAACCGGCAAGTAGCAGTAATGGAACGTTGTCTTTTGTCGGGCCCTGACACCTCTTCTACAGTAAACCCCTCTCTACACCATTCCTGGTGGCTTTGATCCCCTTTGCGGTGGCGGCCTTTGCGGCGTGTCCTCGCCGGCCCTTCCTCCACGGTCGCCACCACGCGCGGGGACTGCTTTGCTGCAGTTAGTGCTTGCTGTTCCTGCTGTGGAGTCCGCACATCAGCAGCCGTAGCAAGCGGTTCGGGGGTGGTCAGACGCCTTCTCTTGGCCTTGCGCTGTGGCACAGCCTCCACCACAACGACACTCGAACTTGGCGATGCACCTCCAAGCGAATCAGTGTCCGCAGAGCTGAACACACCCCTCCCAACAGGAACATCATGTGCGTCTGGGACTCCTCGCTCAGCAATAAACTCTGTGAGGTCAAAAACACCATCGCCGCCAGCACAGCCTGGCACACACGTCCAGTGCGTAAATAACCGAGGCAACATATATTCGACGATGGATTTCAGATGTTACAAGGACGGTTTGAGGACATTTTCTTCGTTAAAAAAAGGCAGAAAAGCGTCTGACAACCATGGACTGTTCATGGACTGTTCAGCGAATGTCACCTTCCTCGCCGGTGGTAGGCGGTACTTGGATATCATATCAGAAAAAAGAAAAAAAAAAAAAACTAATCCCCATCGGAGGAAGTCTCCGTGTCACTACCTGTTAGGAGGGCGGAGTCCATGACATTGAACTCCCACCCAACCTGTGAAAAAAAATCGTCTTCAACGAGTCTTTCTTCCAACCGTCTTAATGACGGTTGAGTTATTCTATATTTTTTGCTAATAGACTTGTACCCCACCATGTGTTCCCCCCGGTGCAACACCAAATCTATGATAGCCGCGCACTGACGTGTTTTATAAGCAGCCCGGCGATTCATATCCACTTGTTTGCGTTCCTGCTTGCGACGCTTGTGCCATTCTCCCCAAGACTGGGGGGGGTTCTGTCTCTCGTGTTCTTCCTTTCGTAGCCGTGCCCCTTCGGACCCCCCCAATGCGTTATTAATGTATCCGCTTACGACGGCTAACCGGGCCTGGTCCATGGGGGCGAGGTGGTCCTGTATGGGCCGCCACACCCCCGAGGGCAGGCCACCCAACCCCGCTTCTTGTATTTCCTCTAATCTATCTGCTAGAGCTTCCCTATCGCGCTGAGCTTCCCTATCGCGCGCAGCTTCTATCCGCCGCCTGACTTTCACTCCTGCACGTCTCCTTCCCCCCTTCCTGTTGTGTCTGTGCCGCCGCTTTCGGCCATCCTTATAACGTTGGCCCCTGTTGAGGGGCCGCTTCCGACCTAACACAGGCACATAATACACTGATTCCCCAGCCAGGTGACGGCAGGTACTGCCACATACTGGTGGTAGCACGAAAGCAAAGACAACCGCTATTGTAGAGAAATGCAGCACGCCCTGTACAATGCACGGCCCCCTAAAGGTAACAAAGTGGTAAGACTTCCCCAGCCAGGTGACGGCGGGTACTGCCAGATAATGTTGGTGGCATGTAAGCAAAAACGATGGGTATTGCAGCGACAAGTGGTGCACCCTGTGCAGTGCATGGCCACATGGAAGGAACCAACTGCCAAGGTTTCCCCAACCAGGTGACGGCGGGTACTGCCACAAAATGGTGATGCCACATAAGGAAAAACAGGCGATGGGTTCTGCAGGGACATACAGCATACCCTGTACAGTGTGCAGCCAAATAAAAGTAACAAAGTGGTAAGACTTCCCCAGCCAGGTGACGGCGGGTACTGCCAGATAATGTTGGTGGCATGTAAGCAAAGACGATGGGTATTGCGGCGACAAGTGGTGCACCCTGTGCAGTGCATGGCCACATGGAAGGATCCAACTGCCAAGGTTTCCCCAGCCAGGTGACGGCGGGTACTGCCACAAAATGGTGATGCCACATAAGGAAAAACAGGCGATGGGTTCTGCAGGGACATACAGCATACCCTGTACAGTGTGCAGCCAAATAAAAATAACAAAGTGGTAAGACTTCCCCAGCCAGGTGACGGCGGGTAGTGCCAGATAATGTTGGTGGCATGTAAGCAAAGACGATGGGTATTGCAGCGACAAGTGGTGCACCCTGTGCAGTGCATGGCCACATGGAAGGAACCAGCTGCCAAGGTTTCCCCAGCCAGGTGACGGCGGGTACTGCCACCAACGAGGTGGCCATGCCAGAATGGTGCAGCACCCTACCCACCCACAAACACACACAGCCACAGCCGCCAAAGACGACAGCAAAATACAGTTCAGCAAGTGTAGTGGTAATCCACTCACCAAGTGAGGGATCGTCTTGCTGCTCCTCTGCGCTCGCCATTCCCCTCCCGATGGTTTGTGGATCTGCATTGACGCAGCTTGGTGAGGCTGCAGCACCACACACAACGTTAATTACATTTCCAACATATACGCAGGACAGTAGGTGCCCGAATGGATGCATGGTTTCCAGCCAGAGGCATACAAGCCTTGGATTACCAGCCTTAGAATCAACGTTGCGATTGTACCCGACTTCCCGCGATGTTCCCTATAGCACCCAGCCACAATAGGCGACACTCAGGCTTGCTGCACAGAGGTACACGTCCACCGCACCTACACTTCCCTCATGTCGAAGGCGTCCCTGCCTGCTTTCCGTTTCAGCACTGGTCGCACCTACAATGCAACACAGTTGGTGAGGGTCGCAGGTAAAATCCCGGAATGAAGTTAAACCCCGACCATGATCTTCCCACCCGGCCATGTGCCACCAGGCTTCCAAAGTCCACACATAATCCGAGACCCCCCACGACCCGGATTTTCCCGCCAGGTCGGCGGTACTGAGGGCGTTGCCCTGGCCAGGAAGCAGGATAGCGCGCTCTATGCCTGAGCATCACCGGCGGATTGCATCCGGCCAGACAGGTTTTCGGCCAACAGATCATCCGAGCCCCCGCCCCCCAAACACCCCGCGCGGGCCGCATTTTCCCGCCAGGTCGGCGGTACTGAGGGCGTTGCCCTGGCCAGAAAGCAGGATAGCGCGCTATGCCTGAGCATCACCGGCGGATTGCATCCGGCCAGACAGGTTTTCGGCCAACAGATCATCCGAGCCCCCGCCCCCCAAACACCCCGCGCGGCCCGCATTTTCCCGCCCGGTCGGCGGTACTGAGGGCGTTGCCCTGGCCAGAAAGCAGGATAGCGCGCTATGCCTGAGCATCACCGGCGGATTGCATCCGGCCAGACAGGTTTTCGGCCAACAGATTATCCGAGCCCCCGCCCCCCAAACACCCCGCGCGGCCCGCATTTTCCCGCCAGGTCGGCGGTACTGAGGGCGTTGCCCTGGCCAGAAAGCAGGATAGCGCGGTATGCCTGTGCATCAGTGGCGGATTGCATCCGGCCACAGACAGGTTTTCGGCCAACAGAACATCCGAGCCCCCCCCCCCAACACCCCGCGCGGCCCGGAATTTCCCGCCAGGTCGGCGGTACTGAGGGCGTTGCCCTGGCTTCTGGTTCTGCCGCCCGTGCGCGCGCCGCGCGGTATGCCTTACCTCTTGGCCCGGCAGGTGCCGGGTCCATGGTGTGGCTGGTGGGGCGGCAAGGGTTGGAGACTGCGGCAGCACCAGAAGAGCGACCAAATAAGGTCCGCGGTATGTGGACGCTGGCTGAGCCACGCCGGCAATCAACCCGATCCGCAGATTCGGAAATCAGTACTTACTGCCTGTCATCCGCTGATTCGGCACACACGTCCGCTGCCATCCGCTAAATTAGCGGATGGGGTGCGTGGCTTCCGGTCCGTTGGAAAATATCCGTTAACGCCCAAGCGGAATCCGCAGAGTCCGCTGACTGGCACCAGCCGTCCGCTGCCATCCGTGCCATGTCAGCAAGAGAGAGAGCGGGGTCCGCTAAATTAACGGATATTTAACGGACGGCACCCTCGTCCGTTATTAACGGATCCGGGTGGCCACCTCTACCTGGCACCTCATCTACCTTGAGCCCCTCTCTACACCATTCCTGGTGGCCTGGATCCCCTTTGCGGTGGCGTTGTTTGCGGCGTGTCCTCGGCGACCTTTCCTCCAAGGTCGCCACCATGCGCATGGATTGCTTTGTTGCAGTTAGTGTTTGCTGTTGCTTGTGTGGAGTCCGCACATCAACAGCCATGGCAAGCGGTTCGGGGGTGGTCAGACGCCTTCTCTTGGCCCTGCGCCATAGCACATCCTCCACCACAACGACACTCGAACTTGGCGATGCACCTCCAAGCGAATCAGTGTCCGCAGAGCTCCACACACCCCTCCCAGCAGAAACATCATGTGCGTTTGGGACTCCTCGCTCAGCAACAAATGCTGCGAGGTCAACACCACCATCGCCGCCAACAGAGCCTGGCACACATGTCCATTGCATAAATAACCGAGGCAACATATATTCGACGATGGATTTCAGATGTTGCAAGGACGGTCTGAGGACACTTGCTTCTGTGAAATAAAGGCAGAAAAGCGTCTCACAACCATGGACTGCTCAGCGAATGTCACCTTCCTCGCCGGTGGCAGGCGGTACTTAGACTTCACCTTACAATCAGACAAGTTGTTTTGTTGAAAAAACTAATCCCCATCGGAGGAAGTCTCCGTGTCACTCCCTGTTAGGAGGCCGGAGTCCATGACATTGAATTCCCACCCAACCTGTGAAAAAAAATCGTCTTCAAGGAGTCTTTCTTCCAGGCGTCTTAGCGACGGTTCAGTTATTCTATATTTTCTGCTAATAGACTTGTACCCCACCATGTGTTCCGCCCGGTGCAGCACCAAATCTATGATAGCCGCACACTGACGTGTTTTATAAGCAGCCCGGCGATTCCTATCCACTTGTTTGCGTTCTTGCCTGTGACGCTTGTCCCATTCTCCCCAAGACTGGGGGGGGTTCTGTCTCTCGTGTTGTTCCTTTCGTAACCGTGCCCCTTCTGCCCCCCCAATGCGTTATTAATGTATCCGCTTATGGCGGCTAATCGGGCCTGGTCCTTGGGGGCGAGGTGGTCTTGTATGGGCCGCCACACCCCCGAGGGCAGGCCACCCAACCCCGCTTCTTGTATTTCCTCTAATCTATCTGTTAGAGCTTCCCTATCGTGCTCAGCTTCCCAACCACGCGCAGCTTCTATCCGCCACCTGACTTTCACCCCTGCACGTCTCCTTCCCCCCTTCCTCTTGTGTTTGTGCCGGCGCTTTCGACCATCCTTGTAACGTTGGCCCCTGTTCAGGGGCCGCTTCCGACCTAACACAGGAACAGAATACAGTGTTTCCCCAGCCAGGTGACGGCAGGTACTGCCACATACTAGTGGTACCACCAAAGCAAAGACAATAGGTATTGTAGGGAAATGCAGCACGCCCTGTACAATGCACGGCCCCCTGAAAGGGATGAAGTGCTGAGGTTTCCCTAGCCAGGTGATGGCGGGTACTGCCAAATAATGGTGGTGGCACCTACTCAAAGAAAGACGATGGGTATTGCAGGGACAGTTCGTGCGAGGACACGCCGCAAAGGCCGCCACCGCAAAGGGGATCCAGGCCACCAGGAATGGTGTAGAGAGGGGTTTACTGTAGAAGAGGTGTCAGGGCCCGACAAAAGACCACGTTCCATTACTGCTACTTGCCGGTTGTGTATGGGGAGGGGCATTGCCAAGGAATACAAAGTGTTGTCATACAACCCGGGAAAGAAGTACACGAACAGTGCCAGTTGGACGGGGCCCTCAAACCATTTGAAAGAGAAACATGGCGTTTACAGTATTGATGCACTTCGAGACAAACTTAGTAATCCTGCGGCCAACCAGCAGATGAAATTGGGTACATCATTGGAAACCTACCTAGAGACATGGCACCCTAGGACTTCAGAATGGAACAGGGCGGTGGCCCACGTTGCCCGGTACGTCAGTTTTGCTAATGCACCATACCACCTGGCTCAGACGGCACCCTTCGTTCGTTTAATGCGAGCCTTTATTCCCCGTTGGCCATCTATTAGTAAGCAAACAATTGTGAGGTCGGTGGCGAGACAGGCCAATGACATCAAGCGGGAAATAAGGGAAGAGGTGTCCCAAATCCGAGACGAGGCGAGAGTTGCCATGACAACGGACATTTGGACAAGCAGGAACACGCACCCGTTCATAACAGTGACATTGCAGTGGGTGGATGCCGATTGGAGCATGAAGAAACGCATACTGGGTGAGTTTGGATGGCATATTTTGTGTCCTATGATATTTTCAATATTCGTGGTTGTCAATTCTTTACTGTTTGCATACATGCCGTGATTAGTGACCACTTCTGTGTGCTTTGCTAACCGTGTCATGTGCACTCGCTGCGCTAGTACCGGCCTTCACTGGCCGGGAATCACGCCTGATTGAACATGAATCGTGGATGCTGTGTTGCCATGGCACGATAGCCATCAGTACTGGCCCGCCATCGGCTAATGCTGTGTGACATGTCATGAATATCAATTCTTTACTGTTTGCATGCATGCCGTGATTAGTGACCACTTCTGTGTGCTTTGCCAACCGTGTCATGTGCACTCGCTGCGCTAGTACCGGCCTTCACTGGCCGGGAATCACGCCTGATTGAATATGAATCGTGGATGCTGTGTTGCCATGGCACGATAGCCGTCAGTACTGGCCCGCCATCGGCCAATGCTGTGTGACATGTCATGAATATCAATTTTTTTCTGTTTGCATGCATGCCGTGATTAGTGACCACTCCTGTGTGCTTTGCCAACCGTGTCATGTGCACTCGCTGCACTAGTACCGGCCTTCACTGGCCGGGAATCACGCCTGAGTGAACATGAATCGTGGATGCTGTGTTGCCATGGCACGATAGCCATCAGTACTGGCCTGCCATCGGCCAGTGTAGTATGACGTATATCATGTGCAAAAGGTAACCCCCGTCTTTTAAAGCACAACACGTTGGTGGTGACAGGGACTACCAGCTTCCCTGGGAGCCACACTGCAGACGCGATAAGCCGTGTCTTGCTAAAGATCCGATTGAAGTATGGCCTGCACCTTGTAGTTCCGCGTGACCAAGTCATGACGGAGTCGGAGATGGAAGCGGACCCTGTGCGTGCGTTTCTGGACGAGTCGCCATGCGATCGTGTGGCTCTCACCACGGACTGCACCTCCAATATGATTTCAGCAGCCGAGAAGAAGGATATTTTTGATTGGCACCCCTGCATTTGCCATCTGTTAAATACCGCAGTCAAGGCCGTTTTCCAAAATGTTGACGAGTTTCAGCAGCTCGTGCAGCCACTTCGCGAATTGGCAACTCATTTTCACAAATCGCCCACTGCTTGGAGTGTTTTCCGCCGCGTGCAAAAGAAGCTGCTAAAGGAGGCAGGGGCCGGCAATGTATCATCAGATGATGATGAGGAGGATTACTCGGGTGTAAGGGAAGATGATGATGTTGCTGTGTTGCCCGATGATCCTGATGCAGATCTGACGGTTCCTGACAATGAAATGGAGCAGGCTTGTCCAAAGCGAATATTGCGTCTGGGGACTTGGTGCCCGGCGAGGTGGAACAGCATGTATTTTTTGATTAAGAGGGCGGTTTTGTTGGAGAGAAGCATCCGCGAGTATACAGCAAACGCGAGAATTGCTAAGATCATTATACCAGCATCTGGGTGGTGCATTTTTAAACAAGTGCTGCCAGTCCTGGAGTGTATACGGGAATTGTCTGAGCGATGTGAGGGGGACGACTACATCACCATATCGGATGTCTTATATAATGTACTGAAGTTGCTTTACGACCGGCTGTATGTCAGTGACACCGATGCACACGCAAAACCTGTGTTGCATGACTTCGCCTTTGAGTTCGCACAGAAATTGTGTGCGGATTGTGATAATGTCAATCTAATATATTGCTGGGCATTAGCGGCGGCTGTGGACGGAAGGAGGAATACATTGCACTGGATGATGAGGATCTGGAACAACGCTGACGATTGGCCGAATGTGGTGGAAGAATATGACACCCTGGCAAAGTTCCAAGCGATGTTGAAGAAAGAGATGACGGCATTGGTGAGTTGAGGTCTGATTTGTGGCCTTTGCCTTTGTGAATGTCTGCATCCAACTGTTGATAGTTTTGCTTGTGTGAATAACAGCATGCATATGACTTCTGCAGTTGAGGCACGTGGTGAAGGCGCCCGAAGTCCAATCCTCGGGCTCATCATCCCAAGAGGCTGCAGCACAGGCTGTGCAGCAGAGCTGGCTTGACGCGGCATCACCCCCACCTAAGGGACCACTACGTTTCCGACGATCAAAGAGGAGAAGGCGGGCCCCATCCTCCCCACAGCATATGGACCCCATCGAGGCCGAAGTCGAAAGGTGGTTTGAATTGAAATGGACACCAGCATGTGAGTATCAAAAGAAATGGAGTGCAGGGGATTGGTGGCGAGAGAATCATACCAGCTTCCCCTTGGTGGCCAGGCTTGCACGTCGAATACTAGCAACACAGGTGAGTGGTTGAGTACAACTGGTTGTGCATACATGCCACAGTGCCCTTATGAAGTTCACAGGCTGAGAAGTACTGAGTATTTTTGGTTGTGTTGCAGGCCTCCAGCGCCAGTAGTGAACGATCTTTTTCCAAGGCCGGTCTAATAGTTCGGGCCAAGAGCATGGTTCTCAAGCCCGAGAACGTGGATCATTTAAGCTTGCTAGGGTGGCAGATGGCAGAGAGTGGATGGTCGCAGCAGAAGCTAGCGCATCGACGCACGAAGGGGGGGAAGGGAGGGAAGGGAGGGAAGGGAGGGAAGTAGTGACTTTGGATTCCAAAGTTTGGATCACCGGTGACCACCCTCGTTGCCCCGGCATGGAAACTGTGGAGTACCGCCACAGCAAGGGTGCGGTTACCATAGAGATAGAAGATAAGATATCATGACTTGTAATATTCCGTTGTCCTGTGTTGATGTGCACACCTTGAACACACTATGTTGAGTGGTGGATGAACCTTGGGTATCATATAGATAGAAGAAAATTTTATTTAAGAAATGCGTCCCAACAAATACTGCGATTGGTGGATAGACTTTACAGTCGCTGCCCTGGCGTGGAAACTTCTAGAGTACCGCCGCAGTGAGGGTGCAATAGGTAGAGATGGACGATAACAAATAACGACTCGTATTATTCATTGCCCGTTTTCATGTGTTGAACTGTTGAACTTCGACGTACTATGTTGGATGGGCTTTACACTCGCTGCCCTGGCGTGGAAACTGTGGAGTACCGCCGCAGCAACCCATCGTTATATGTGATACGTATCACCCATTCGCAAGTATGTTGAGTGGCTCAACTGTGTTCAGAGGTGAACCCTCTTTGCCGCCTGCCTCAAGTGATGTGGGTGTTTGTGTGTCCGCGTTTGGTATTGCAACTATGCCGAACCCTTGCTGCAATGGCCGGGAAGACTTGCAATGGGAGTGTGGTGCGCACTGCGTACTATGCAGCAGTACCAGCCGCAGCAAGTGGTGCAGGTTGGCATACCATACACTGGAACTTTACACACGGCTTGTGTGTTGTTCAGTTCTCCAAAACACTCCATGTATTACAAACCGCAGAATACATGACCTGGAAAACGCCCACACACGTTTATGAAGCGTGCAACCAACACAATTCGAGTTGCTGCAGAATGGAGACCCCTGGCAACTTCGCCTTGACCTTGCCGTGGCTGGAAAGCAAGTACCTACGGGACAGAACGGACCAAAATTATGAATCCACGGATGTTTTGTTGCGGACCGGACGCCGCGCACGCCCTCCGTTAATTTAACAGCAAATAACGGTGAAGAAAAAGTGAGAGCTGGATTCTGCGGACGGCAGTACGGCAAACAGCGGACCGGATGTTACCGGACGAATATCACACTCACTTTTACGAACCGGACGCAACGGAGCGGACGGTACCCGAGTGTGGCCACCTCTACTGCGGGGGCCCCGAGGGCCCGGCGTACGGGGGCGATAGGATGATGATGCGTGGGGGAGGTTGCGAGGGACCTCCGAAGCTTGTGCAATTGCTGTGCACAGTCCCAAGAGCCTAACTCCCCCAAAACTCATCGGTTTTGGGAGGTTAAGGCATGTAACTGCTTAGGAGAGCATAAGGAATTGAATGGAATGCTTTTTCCATTCTTTCTGTCGTCAACAGATGAAAAAATGTGATACAAAAAGGGAAAGGAACTGGACTTTAAGGATCTGGGGTTTTCGGGCAGTGACAAAATGTCCTTGAGATATAGGATATTGTTGGGATTGCGGGAAGCAATGAGACCAAAGGGGAAATGCTAAGAGGAGTGTCCAAGGGATAAAGGGAGGCAGTGCGTTTGCCTCTATCTTAAAGATTATAGTAGGTGATTTTTCACATCAGAAGGGTTACAAGTGGGTACAGTCTCTTGAAATAGGGGACGCACAAAGTCAACCTTGCATAGGGAAGACGTGTGTTGACCGGTGCAAACGTCCAACCTGAGTCGAAGGGCAATATGCCGGCCGAGGAAGACCCTGTTCAGGCAGAACGTTAACGTATCCATATCCGACGAAGGGCGTTGGGCCTTCCCTCGCAGCTGGAGGTCGAAGAGAAGGTTGCTCAGCTTGAGAACCTCAAGACACGGCGCAAACACCTCCTTGGTGGCGAGGAATACATTTATGACCCACAGGGCAGGAGGATATACGACCCAGTTTGGGTCGATGCGTTCCACCTGCGAAATGCGTTGGTGGATGAGTGGGAGAGGGCGCTGGCCCGTGCTGAATCCATACAGAGGGCGGCGACCGTGCTGAAGGAAAACCTCATGGACAAAGTTGATGTTCCTGAAGGAGTTTCAAGGGAAGACTTTGCGGAAGAGGTTGAGCAAACGCGCAGAATAGCTGTGGAAACTCTCGAGGGGGCGACCAACAACTTTGAAGTTGGACTAAGAAACCTTGAGAATCGGGCAGCAACCGAAAATCAGTCAGTGCTGCAGAGAGCGCACAAGTTGATGCGCTAGAAAAAGAGGGACCTTGAAGACAAGGTGGCAGTCGACCACTTCAAAATGCATCGCCGTTCGACGGTCAGAGAGACAGAAGCTGAATGCACTCAGCTTCAGGATGTGTGTGAGATGGTCAACCTTTTGGAGGAGGTGCGCAGTGATGTTGAAGTCAAGGAAGACTTTGAGGAGCTTCGGGAAGCAAGGCGAATGCATGAGAAGCGCACCAAGGAGGTTGAACTTTGGATCAACAAAGAAAAAGCATGTATTATGGCGAGGGACTGGCTGGCCGGTGGGGAAGAGCCAAACGTTGACGACGCCAGACCCCCGCTCGCGGACTAGGGTAACGGGGCTGGCCAAGCAATGGTGCCCATGGGTCAGGGGGCGTGTTGTCGGGCTTCAGGGGCTGAGTAAGCCTTTTGACGGGCTGAGCTGGATCTGATCGAGTGTTGGCGTGTGCAAGTTGGGCGTCGGAGGGTCTCAAGTAATGCTGATTGGGATTGGACATGTTTGAGTGTCGTATAACGTACCGAAGTGACTCCCACTACATACGACAATAGTTGGTGTGAAGCAATACGATGGGCAAAGGGGAGTTCTGGGCGAAGTACAGTTCTGTCAATGAACAATACTGTGACGTGGCTGCTTGGGGTTAGGCTAAAACTGGTATTTCTGAAGCGGCGGTTACTCAAAAAAGTGCAAATACGTTAAAATCGCATAATTCAAGAGCTCCTGATGCCGATAGCGCCTTGAAACGTCCAATTCCGTGTAGAAATGGCAAAGTTATGGCCGTTTGAAGTTGCAGTACTTTGGCATGGGATTCAGACCGGTACGTGGTAGCATCGGGGATGATACGGAGCTGATTTAGATGAATGGCGGACGGGGACACGTGCTCACAGCACCTTACAATACATTTATACTGTTGTATGTTGTCTTGTCTTGATGTGACCGCGAGGGACCCGCGATCAGGCCTCGCGCGCATGCGGGTCCTGAAACAGGCGCATGCAGGTCACAAGTGTAATCCGTTCTTGGCCCACTACTTGGTCTCTCCGCGACCAGCGAGCCACCGACCGGCTGCGCCACCACCCGCCGTATACAGCAGGCCCCGGGGGATGATCCCCATCGTTCTGGGCCCACCGCGCATCCGAGGGAACGAGCGCCCCGCTTTAGCCCACCCAAATCGGTGGAGAGGGCTGGCTGGCCTCCAACAGCCAAGCCGCAGGGCGTGGCGACCCCACAAGCTTCGGAAACCAGCGGCACCCTTCAGGGCCGCAACAAATTGGTTTCGGAGCTGACAACCCGGAGCCAGAAGTTGAGCAACGGGCGCAGCATTCCAAGAGTGACGAGCAGCCTCCAAGGCTGCGATTTGAGAAGCCTCCAGTACCCGCAGCGGTGGCCAGCCACAACCAACGGCTGAATCGCCGTGCTGTGAGCTGCGGTGTGCATTGAAGAGCCAAGGAAAAGCATTAGCATTGGGCGATTGAGTTTGGCATGGGCAGAAGGCGGGCGATCGCCGAACCAGCGCATCCCAAGCAGCTGCATAGAGGATTCAGCGCTGGAATTCGAGTTGCGCCAAGCGCTCTACCCGCAGCCAAACACGAGAAGGCCAGCACCCATCAGTTGGAAGATTCAGCCAACCTCAGGTGCCACCCGCTGTAGAATAGGGGTGAAGATCCCGCTCAAGAAGTAGGGGATATCTGCTGCTTCACCTTATCTTGCAGGTACCGCAGGCGGGTCACCACCAGACCGCTCTGCACCAAGATTGGGGGCCTGACTAGGGGAAGGGGGAGGAGATTGAGCACGGCAATAGGCAGGCCCAGTTGGGTCCAGAGTGCTACTGCCTAGAGGCAGCATCTCCCTTGGAACCGGTCAGAGGGTGAGGCCATTGCCCACCTGAGGTTAGGGTGGCTGTACCCCTCACTGATCCTTGGGGGCAGTCTTAGCACATTAGACAGGCTGGGGGTGCCATAGGCCAGCCCATACCTCTCACAGCAGTCTCGTCCCAGGCAAGGGACACCTTCTTAGGTTGTTCAGCTGAAGCTGGGACTAAGTTTTCATTAGTAGCCACAGACGCACCCTCTGGAAAGTTACCAGGTGGACCGAGAGGTCACCCTGCAGAGTACTGGGGGTAACTGTGTGTGAAAGTGATTACTGAAAACCAGTAGAAGCAAGATAACTTAAGTTGGGAGGTAAAGGCTGCTTGGCTACTTGGGGATAGGATTCAGTGGACTTTCAGTAGCCCGAGATCAGGTCTACGCCGATTGACTTTGTTTTCATACAGTTGATCAGAGGATCAGTGTCGTGAGTTGGATCATGGCAGATCGTGATATGATGGAGCTGCAGGGCCATGATGGTGTGGAGAATATTGATGGGACAGCGGAGACAGTCACTGGAGCTGGACGTGTGGGAGTTATTGCTGCGTCATATGAGGCGCAGCAACAGAGGATCCTAATTGCCGGGACAGAGCCGGGGGCAGTGGTTTTGGGAAGCTTAGAGGGAGCCCCGGTCTCCAGGACTGAAGCTGCACAGGGGATGCAGAACTTGGAGCAGCGAGCTGCACAGGCGATAGCAGGGACTGCCGCCCAGACAGCACATGCCATGAATGTGCTGGCTGATCAGACGGCATCAGCAGTGCAGCATACTGCTCAGACATTTCAGAGGGCAGTTTCACATTTGGAGGGTCAGACCAGGGAGGCGTTTGGGCAGACTGAGATTGCTATGTCGTCAATGCATCGAAATGTCTCCAGCAATGCGGAGCGCCTATCAGAGCTGGAGAATGCATTGGCACATAAGAGGCAGAGGAATTTGGATGCTGAACAGAGGTTAAGGAGGGGACAGGATGCGACTGTGGAGCGACTTACTTGGCAGCTCCATGACGCTCTATCCAGGATCGATCAGTTGTCCGCGGACCTGGCTATAGAGCTGTCGCAAAAGGATTCTCAGCCCCATCAACAGACCGTGCCTAGACCCCCAGAACCACCAGCAACAACTACATACAGCTGACCACCGCATTTGCAGCTGGAGCTGGAGATTGTTGCTGATGCCGGTGAGCAGAGGATGCCCCCTGCACAGACCAGCCATGCTGCCCGTCCAGGACGACAGAGGTCCAGATCACACCAGTCCAGGCGTTCACGTTCATCCTCATCATCTAGCGAGTCATCGGAGAGGCGTACTCGCAAGGGGGCTGGAATTTTTGATGTCCAAATAAAACCTAAGGACCCTCCAACCTTTTCGGGCAGGACAGCTGAGGACCCGGAGGTGTGGTTGGGTCAGGTGTCAAATTTTTTTCGTCTGGTCGGAGGATTGCCTGGGAAGCAAGTTGCATATGCTTCCACTCTGCTCCAGGGAACTGCACAGACCTGGTGGCAGAGAAAGCTGAAGGCATGGGAGGACCCTAAGGACATGCAGACCTTTGGAGAGCAGCTGATCAGCCGGTTTCAAAACACCAACA
This sequence comes from Ostreobium quekettii, assembly GCA_905146915.1. Taxonomy (NCBI): domain Eukaryota; kingdom Viridiplantae; phylum Chlorophyta; class Ulvophyceae; order Bryopsidales; family Ostreobiaceae; genus Ostreobium; species Ostreobium quekettii. Next base: position 17,036 of record CAJHUC010000257.1, read on the forward strand.
AGGCTGATTCTGCGATGGCTGCACTGATGAACATCAAGCAGCGCAAAGAGGAGACCACGCATGATTTCATCTGTAGGTTCGAAGCTGAGCTGGATAAGGTGGACACCTACGATGAATCATGGGTGTTGAAGATGTTCATCTGGGGCCTTCCCCAAGACCAGGCGGTACTTGTCTCACAGGGAAAGCCTAAGAGGCTGAGCCAGGCTTTCCAGCTGGCCAGGGACGCTGCATTGGCTGCCCAGATGTCGAGGCGCCCAGGACCAAGTGGACGTGCAGAGGGCAGCAGTGGACAGAAGGGCCATGGACGAGGCCAAGGCAGGCAGCCGGGACAGCACAGTGGACAAGGATCGGCACCAGCTCCTAATGTTGTATACTATCAGGCTCAAAATAAAAATGTGCAGACAGGAGGTAACCGCAGAAGGGGGCAGGCTGTGAAGCCACCCGTCCCTCCACAGGCTCCTGTTGTGGTACGCCAGCCTGTGCCACAGCAGCCTGGCGGATCTGGACAGAGGGGACGGGGCAGAGGCAATCAGAGGAAGCCCCGGGTAGCAGCGGTAGCTGCCCAGGATGGATAGGGGACAGCTGGCCCATCAGGCCAGGAGGCTGCACAGCATGCAGCCGGGCATGGAACCGATGCTTCTCTGCATCAGGGGCAGGGAAACTGATTGGCCCCCACTCTGGCCAGTCAGGAGTTCATCGGGGGCAACAGGAATAGGTTATCCAGAGGACCTGTATCCCTGAAAACAGAAAACTCAGCATCGCCCAGAGAAGACGTCAGAGGAGAAAGTGACAGTGGAGAAAGTGGCTAGAAAGACGTCGGTACCGACGCGCACAGCGAGCTGAGCAGAAAAAGGTTTCGGTTGATGACACCAGGGAGACAACTTTAATGTCTCAAGCCCAGCAGGGAGAGACCCCTACAGTGTTAGCTCAGAGGTTGGAAACCGCTCCAGGTGCTGATGTTGTGGGACAGCCAGCCCCAGGCACTGGAGTCCAGGACCACGTGCTGGTGGTGGTGAACGCCGTGGTGAATGGGACAAGTGTCCCTGCGTTGATTGACAGTGGAGCGAGCAGGTCTTTCATCAGTGACCGGCTTCACTGCCGACCAGCTTTACAGTTTGTGGGAGCATATTCTGCCTTGGAGTTGGCAAACGGGGAAACCATAGTTTCCACCGGAATAGCCCCACGGGTGTTGGTATGTATCGGGAGTGTACCTTGTCGACTATCATTGACTGCAATACCAATGATGGATGGGGTTCAACTGATTTTGGGCAAAGATTGGCTGGATATCATGAACCCGTTGGTGGATTGGCGGTCAAACACGGTGTACCTTAGAAATGGCTCACAGCTGGAGCCTATCAAGGGCATTCGTGAAACATCTGGTAAGCACTGCCAGATTGTTGACAAGGGATTGAACGGTCTCCAGCACTATTTCAGAGACCTCAAGAGGGGATCATTGACTCCTACTGCAGACTTGGGGAGCAAGTTGGCTGCGTTCTGTTCGCCAAAATTTTGGGAATATGATTCTTCGGCGAAGCAGTGGGCCACTCAGCAGTTAGTGCTGAGTAATGTATCATCGCCGGGGACGGCCGATGTTCCCCAGGGGGGGGAGTACAGCCCCACAAACTTTTCCTCCAGAGGAACCTCACAGACCTCAGGGTTCCCCAAGGTGCAGGACAACAAGGGCAAAGAAAGTGGCTGGGCGATGTGTGAGGCAGCCTGTCAGGAAAAAGTTGGACTTCATTTCGATGCGACAGGCAGCCAAGAGGGCTAACAAAACCGACCAGCCCATGTACTTGTGCGTTCTGAGGGCCACAGAATTTCCCAAATCAAGCAGCAAAAGGCCAAAATCCAAGGCTGGTGCAGCCAGAGGCATGACGGAGGGCAAAAGGCGGAGATTGTCGAAGGAAACAGGCCCAGTGACGGAAGAGGTACCGATCGAGGAGGTTATTCAGAAAAAAGTAAGTGAGGCAGATGAGGCTGTCCGGGAACAATTGCAACAAACACTCGAGGATTTCAAGGATGTGTTCCCAGGCAAGCTGCCTTACGGTCCACCACCAAAGAGGATTGTCGATCATGAAATATATACGCTGCCTTTAGAGGCACCGCCACACAAAAGCCCATACAGGCTGAGTACGGCTGAGTTGGATGAACTGAGGCGGCAGATCGACACACTGCTGGAACAGAGGTGGATCAGACCGAGCTCCAGCCCGTATGGTGCACCCATCCTTTTCATACCCAAAAAGGATGGCAAGTGGCGGATGTGCATTGATTACAGGGCTTTGAACAAGATAACCGTCAAGAATCGGTACCCACTGCCAAAAGTGGAGGAGTTGTTGGATCGACTTCACGGGGCTAAATATTTCACAAAAATTGATCTCTCCTCGGGTTACCATTAGATTCGAGTGAGAGAATCAGATGCACATTAGACAGCTTTCGTGAGTCGATATGGCAGTTTTGAATACCTTGTCATGCCATTCGGGTTGTGCAATGCACCAGCTACCTTCTAGAGGATAATGAACACAATTTTGAGGGAAGGCTTGGACCAATTTGTGCTAGTGTTCCTGGATGATATATTAATCTACAGCCGGACAAAGGAGGAACACATACAGCACATCAGGGAAGTTCTGACTCGCCTACGGTCGGAGAAGTTATTTGGGAGATTAAAGAAGTGTGACTTCTTCAGAACCGAGGTGGAGTACTTGGGCTTTGAAGTGGGGGCTGAGGGGATCAAGCCTTCACTGTCCAAGGTTCAAGCAATTTTGAATTGGCTGACACCAGAAAATGTTACCGACGTCCGTTCATTCTTGGGGCTGTGCAGTTTTTATCGCAAGTTCATACGGTGGTTCAGCGAGCTGGCAGCGCCCATGACGGACTTGACGAAGAAGGATAGGACCTTTGTGTGGGATGACAAAGCAGAAAAATCATTTGATCGTTTGAAGACAGCCATGGTGACTGCACCAGTTCTGCATTTACCGGACTTCGACCGGGAGTTTGTAGTTACCATAGATGCATCAGGAGTTTCAGTGGGTGGTATACTACAGCAGGACTTTGGCAACGGGCTGCAACCCGTTTGCTATGAGAGCAGGAAGCTCAACCCGGCCGAGACTCGGTACAGTGCATACGAGCGGGAATTGTTGGGCATCACTTGGGCTGTTGGAAAATGGCGGCACTACTTGGCCAGCTGCCACTTCGTCATCCAGACAGATCATGACTCCTTGAAAAACCTGCCCAACCAGCCTGCAGTTGAACAGGAGGGTATGGAAATGGGTGCAGGTACTGCAGGGCTACGATTGCGACATTGTCCACATACCGGGAAAGGACAACCCTGCAGATTTTCTGACACGCAGGAGTATTCAGGAGTTGAGATGCATGGCAGATGTGCGTGCAAAAGAGGAGTCATTGGTTCAGCGTCTTTGTCTTCATGAGGGTGACAACGGGGAGAACGATATTCAGAAGAAACTGGACGCAATATTTCAAAAGTCCAGGCCTGAGGGTGCAGTGGTGGCTGCAAGTGAGGAACAAAATTCTTTACATTCTTTATTGGTGACCAGCACTAGGATTACTCTGGAGGAAGACTTGAGGGACTCTATAAAAGAGGGCTACAAGCAAGACAGTAGATGGGCAGAAGTTTTGAGTCAGTTGGAATCTGCCCAGGGCCGAGTCACCAGGATCGGGAATCGTGACTACCGATTGAACTATGGATTTATTGAGATCAAGTTGAAGGACAACACCGAGGATAGGCAACCTTGGCGATTGGTGGTACCAGATGTGGAGGACGCCCGCAAGAAGATTATGGCAGAGATACATACAGTGCCTTATGCGGGACATCTTGGTTACCACAAGACACTCAAGAAACTACAGCAGAATTTCTACTGGCCAGATCACACAGTGGATATACGAGACTTTGTGCTGGGATGTGAGGTCTACCAATCAGAGAAGAGTGTCCATAAGTTGCCAGCAGGACTCCTTCAGCCGTTGCAACTTCCAGAAGAAAAATGGAGTGAAATCAGCCTCGACTTCATCATGGGTCTACCGGTCAGTGAAAGGAAAAACGATGGGATCCTCACGGTTGTAGACCGAGCTACCAAGATGGTACACTTAGTACCCGTTCAGCAGACTATTACTGCTGCTGAAACTGCTCGAGTCTACTGGGAACAGATTGGACGACTACACGGGATCCCCAGATCGATCGTCAGTGACCGAGATCCACGATTTGTGTCGAAGTTCTGGCAGGAATTCTAGAAGATTTTGGGCAGCAAGCTAAGGATGTCCAGCGCTCACCACCCCCAGACAGACGGACAGACAGAGGCAGCCAACAGGGTGGTAGAGCAAGTCCTCAGGTGTACAATCCATGGTAGTCAGGAAGTCACTCATTGGGAGAAATACTTGCCCATGGTGGAATTCGTGATCAACAACAGCGCATCGCCATCCACGGGGTACACGCCATTCTTTCTAAACTACGGCTTTGAGCCAGTGACCCCGTTGGACTTAATCAAGGATGTAGACCAGACCAACATTGAGGGTGTCAACGTTTTTGTCAACCGAATGAAGAAGATATTCAGAATGGCGATGCAGTCAGTTCATCAGGCTCAACAGAGGCAGAAGCGTCAGGCCGATCAGCGGCGCAGAGAGCAGAGGTTCCACAGTGGGGAACAGGTGCTACTCAGTACAGAGCATCTACAATTAAAGAATGCACCTGTTCGCAAACTGAAGCGACGATTCGTAGGACCATTCGCTGTGGTCCGTCAGGTGGGATCAGTGGCCTACGAATTGAAGCTAGCAGAAGGGTGGAGGATTCATAATGTCTTTCACACCAGTTTGCTTAGACCATTCAGATCGTCCAGATGGTCAACCCCACAGGAGTCAGAGGATGCCGAGATCGAGCCAGAGGCCAATGAACCATACGAAGTTGAGAAGCTGTTGTGATGGAGATGGGCAGGACCCAGTGGCAGGAGGCATAAGGAGTTTTTAGTGTTATGGACAGGGTGGAGTATTGATGATGCCTCCTGGATACCTGCTGGAAATTTCACCTATGCACGTGAACTTCAGAAAATGATCAAAGGGACAAGCCCGAGGAAGACACTAGTATGGGATAGTGTGCTTTCGGAGGCAAAAGCTACCCCAAGGGGGGAGTAATGTGACGTGGCTGCTTGGGGTTAGGCTAAAACTGGTATTTCTGAAGCGGCGATTACTCAAAAAAGTGAAATACGTTAAAATCGCATAATTCAAGAGCTCCTGATGCCGATAGCGCCTTGAAACGTCCAATTCCGTGTAGAAACGGTAAAGTTATGGCCGTTTGAAGTTGCAGTACTTTGGCATGGGATTCGGACCGGTACGTGGTAGCATCGGGGATGATACGGAGCTGATTTAGGTGAATGGCGGACGGGGACACATGCTCACAGCACTTTACAATACATTATATACTGTTGTAATACAACATACTATGTTGTCTTGTCTTGATATGACCGCGAGGGACCCGCGATCAGGCCTCGCGCGCATGCGGGTCCTGAAACAGGCGCATGCAGGTCATAAGTGTAATCCGTTCTTGGCCCACTGCTTGGTCTCTCCGCGACCAGCGAGCCACCGACCGGCTGTGCCACCACCCGCCACATACAGCAGGCCCCGGGGGACGATCCCCATCGTTCTGGGCCCACCGCGCATCCGAGGGAACGAGCGCCCCGCTTCAGCCCACCGAAATCGGTGGAGAGGGCTGGCTGGCCTCCAACAGCCAAGGCGCAGGGCGTGGCGACCCCACAAGCTTCGGAAACCAGCGGCGCCCTTCAGGGCCACAACAAATACTAGAAAATGGGGGTGCTGTGCACTTTTGCAGCAATACTAATCAAGTTGAGGCCGTCGGTGAAAAGACATGACAGTTTAGCAAGGGGTTATGTGAGGGATAGGTGAAAGGGATGTCAAGGGCTGTCAGTGCCCTTTCGAAAGGGTTGTGGATTACAGTGGCATGAGGTGAGTGTTTGAAAGGGCAGATGTGCTGACGGTGAGGGGACATTGTAGATGACCATGCACTAAGGTAAGGCTGATTCAGCCTGAAGTGGGAAAGAAGAAGGGTTTAATGTACTAGAATGAAAGGTTGTATTGCTTGATATGGTAGGATATGAGAACGGTGGCCGTGCTGTGTGGTGGCCGGCCAGAACGCTGTTGCTGTGGACCAAGGCAACCACAGGCGAACGTTGCGCCTGGGCTGCGGTTTGTAAGAAGTGGTTTTCTGTGAGTTTCTGGCCTCGTCTCCAAGGATAGAACAGGCTCGCTGCCTTGCTATCGTTGACCTTGAGTCGACAGATACACTCTGATCGCATGGCGATCTGCAGTGCCATGTTCGGAAGGGCAAAAGATGTCGTATCCAGCCCTGACATGCACCCTGAGCTCGCAGCCTGTCAGGGTTGCTGTGGGAACCGTGTGTCCGTTTCTGGACCGTCCTCAGCTGTGCCAGCCACCGGAGGAGCAAACAGGAGGTCGACTGCGTCTGTCAGACGACCTCGAGATGCTGCCATGTGCGTCGGTGTTCGTTTTCAATGATCTGAAGCGAATTCCAACAATCAGTTGGGGAGCTCACATTGAATCGTGCCAACCCATGCAGCGCTCGTGCAGTGCGCCAGAGCTCCACACATTGGCCTGGAAGCGCTGAAAGCCCAGTCGGTGATATCACCGATGCTATTGAGCATTTAGCAATCGATGCTATTTAGCATCGATGCTATTGGCACCATACCAACGCCGCTGGCAAGAGTCGATTTGTGCGGATGCGCCACTCTGAATTATTTAACACTGTTGTGAACAATACGAGAGGAAAATTTGCCCACCGTTTTTTTGGACGGATAATACGTTCACTAAACACCAAGATGTGGCAACAACTCCAACGAATGTATGAAATGAACGTATCCAGTGAACGTATCCGATGACCGTAGATGGATGGACTTGATGACGTTCGAATGAAACACAAACGGGGCAAGGGAAAGAAGATGTGAAGGCCCCCAGCCTTCTTGTAATGATGTCATTCCAATGATGGTTTACCACCTGGGTGCACCGATGCCACCACAATTGTACTAATACCTGGAATTCAGTCAAATTCAGGGTAGTACTCCTCACTTGTTTGTCGCCAAAGTTCGCAGTGGGGCATATACATGGTGGTCGCAGCTGGTTAGCCTGCAATCGCGGAGGCAGGTCGCCGGCAAACGCTTGATACCTGTGAATGGTATGGCATGTCGACTGCAGCGATCGGTTCACCCAACTGCCCTCAGCAGGGTGCACATGCGCAACACTGCTGGCTGACTCGCTTGGTTCTCAGTCGGTCTCGGTCATCGAATCCTACATAAGCACGCCTGCCTGTCCACTCCCTTATCGCGGGTCGTCATCGTCCATCCATGTCTACAAGGACCTAATTCTCCAAATCTCTGCCCATTGCAAAACACGCCAATGTTAATCGCATAATGCTGCAATGGCATGGCTGGCGCCTGCCGCACTCCACCCACGCCTCAGTAAAGTGCACTCGCCAGGTACTTCGACTCGACTGCGTCCTGCCAGAGGTGTCAATGCGGTGTTTGCTCGCCGTGGCGCAATTTCCGAAGAGGGCATTCTACCTTCTCCATCATCAGCCAGCTCACCATGGAAATGAGCACCATCCGGACGCTTCAGAGATGCGTGCACACAGGCCACTTCGATGAGTTGCTCCAGCTGCTCACAAAGAAGGCGCTCAATGTTTGGTTCTCTCCACAGCAACTAGTCATTCCACACTCTGCTCTGTGCCCAGCTCCCACACCACCATAACCTATACGCCAGCAATAACCAGTACGTCAGTTGGGCTTTGCTCTTGTCAATGATCTACAGCGACCCCATTCTGAAAAGTTGGTGCTTTTGACGATATCCTGCAACAATCTCTGTTGCTCGGTCGCTTTACGTTCCGTCCCCTTGGTTTAGCGACAGGAGGTTATGCGACTGGGCAACTCCGATCCCTGCTGCATGCTGCATCTGATACCTTTTCAGCAAATCTTTTGGGTTCGGCCATATTTCTCCTCTGCATTGTAGGCAACATCATTCTTATAGAGTTGCCTGATATCCAGAGGCTCTGCGCTGCTAGTCAGCAACATGAGCCCTATGGCAACTCAGCATGTGCCCTACGGCCGATCACAGTCTTTCAATTTGCCCCATTGCATCCGACGGCATTTACAGGTGGCGAACTTTGCATACGACGCCTCAAAGTATGCATGAGCTTGTTGTTGTACTGAGCTAGGCCTGCAGAAAACGGTATTTGGGATTCAATGAGGGTGTTACTTTTGTCAGAGGGGGAAAACATTGCTAAAGCCAGGCAGGGCTCACCTGCACCACGTGCTTGAAAGGTGCTGTCAGAAAGGCCCAGGAAACCATACGGGTTATTCAGTAATGGAGTACCGAGATTCGGCCGCTGGCCATGGAGGACCACTTCACGCCTGGAGGCTTTACATGGGATCGGAGTCTGCGTGCATCAAAGCACAGCATGGAAAACTGAACTTCCGCCCCTAGCAGTGTAAGCCGCATGTGAACGCACTGCAGTTTCCACACAGCTTGTCAACAGTTCATCCACACCTGCCGGCATTTGTTTCTGAATGTGTGGCGTCCTCAGTTGGTCGCAAGTAACACTGGCAACCACAAACAATGCTGTGTAATTTGTGCCTATATCAGCCTCCATGTATAAAGGTAATGCCTGGAAACGGGCACCTGTACTTTTCCCATTCGCTACGATTGCGTCTGACAAAAGCTATGGTGCAGTCGACGTGCACCAAAAGAAATTTCCAACGACTACCGGAAGCTCTTAAATGGCGCATGAGCAAAGCAACTGTGTGTTTCCTATGTTGAATGCCAATGCACAACCGGCTGTGAGAAAAACTGCTGTTGGCGCCACTCCGATGCAAGAGCCCAGCTGTGTAGCGCGCGTTGCGTTTGCAGTGTGGTGGGACATAACATGGGCACACACCGCCACGGTGGCCTATTTGCTTGCCAAGGACTCTGCTCTGTGGCATTGTAGGTCGCAGTAGCGCTGCCAGTATGGTGCAGGCGGTGCAGGCCTGAGGTGACTTCGGACCAATTGAATATTCAATATTCAGTTCGTGGCCACACGTTTTCTGCATGCCGGCACTGCACGTACTGGGCAATTTTCATAGGATGCTCAGTGCGTCGCTTTTACCTGGAAGAGGCCTGGGTACGCCTCCATCATCGTGACTGCATCGGCGCCCAGTCCTCTTAAGGCATGAATCACGAGGGAGCAAGTCCAACACAGCAGTTGGTATACGTACATATGCTGGATATCAGGAGTCCCATGTACTCGCCCGTTTCTTGTACATCGAACATGATATGGGAGGGGTACCCTCGACATCCATCTTCAGTATCAGTTCTCTTTGTGCTCTGCTTATTGAGTCCGTGCAGAATTTCTTTTTGAAGAAGGGCACAATCCTTGTGCAATGAATTCACAGCTTCTGGCGTGAATGAGTCTTAATTGTGTTGTTGTGTTTGCATGAGTACGAAACAGCATCTGCGGATGTCGCACGTCACACGGCACATGTATGTGCATATGCTATTCGCCTCTGTTCACGTCCCGTATTGCTCTGAGGCGCTGATATCATGCCTGAGAACAATGATAGATGGCATCGATGTGTATTAATTGTAATTGCATCGTCGATGGCAATTTCGCGGCCATATTTGCGGCCATATTTACTGCTATATTTACCACCATATTTACGCATTCTTACTGCTCGTCGACGCGCCCAGATTACATGATGATGGCCAAACAATGGTGGATTTTCCAACCCCTCGAGCACAACCAACACAGCGTCCACCTCGCCCTCGGTGAGGGCAACGACGTCGCCAGGCCAAGTGTCGTGTTCTGCACATTTAAGCGCGTCTAGTTGCCACTCCTCGGACGCCCTGACTCTGTATGTACTGCATTTTACGCATTTGCCACCTACCCGCGCTTGGAAACGTAAAAATACATTTTTTACATGAATATCCATAATTAGAAAAGTGTTTACACCGTAAAAACCAAGCCTAGACCTACCGTTACGCCTACTCCAACCTTTGCTTGCCTGACACCCAGACTGCACCTCGCACGAATCAACATACGGAAGATACTTCGACTATTCACCCCTGGAGTACCCTCATGAATGTTGCTACCTGTCGGTAAAAGACAAGGGCGCTCTTGCCACCTCTAATGTGATGGATTTTCCCGTCCTGAGGCAATGGCACATCTTGCCAGCCAATACGACGGTCCAATTTCTTGGAGCTATTTTGCCTCCCCACCGTGACTATGGCTGCGGGTTGGCTCGTCGGGTGCCTTACTACGACCCCCTCACCGCATGTCAGTCCCTTTTTCCCTCTATCGTGAGCTCCCTCCCCATTCCATGGAATGGGGGAGATAACATGACCCAAGGGCCGAGAAGGTGCCGGCTCCCACAACGAGTGCGAGCGGGCGATGGCGGGGGACTGATTGGCGGTAAAGTACCAAATACGCGCATGGCCATGTTGAGCATCCCAAATTTTGCATGGCGAATTCTGCAAATCGTGCTTATTAAGGTTTGAGATTTTCAAGTCTGAGATGGAAGCGCCGCAGCTTGGCCTATAGCGACTGCGGTTTTCTCTCGGCAACGCGTTGGGTGGCTCATCACCGGCTGATCAATCATACTCTTCAATTCACGGATTTCTAGGGTACTGTTTTGCTGCTCAATGATCTCATCAGCCGCACATGCCGAATTCTGACTTATCTATATTATGTATATGATCTGTTGTGTTGTATCGCCAATTCAGTCGCGGCCGTGTCTCGCTGATGTCCCACATTTTGAGTTAAGACAACAACCTGACTAATGGCGAATTAAGCAGTGCAATGAAATTGTGTTTATGTGCTGTGTTGTGTCATCTTGCGTTTTGGCTCGGGAGCGCCTTGCGTATGCTGCGCTGAGTGTAGCTGCCTCTGGGTCCGCTGAGCCTAACACATTGTATGTGTTGAATATGGCTGGATGCGGTGATGGCATGACGCGATTGACTATTGCATAAGCACAGTCTGCGGTTTTTGCAGAAGCGTGAAAATTTTATCAGCGAAATCAAGGAATCGAGCAAGACCGGGGATGAGGTGGTTGCCGAGATTCTAGAAACATCCGCCGTATTGAAAGTTGTAGTTGGGATGGTTAGGGCGCTCAGAGCTTAGTCATGGGAACCCTCCAGCAGTTTAAATATATTTGCTGTCCTCGCAAAATGGCATTGTTGTTTGGGTCTACAGTTTAGTGCTTACATTTTTGTGTTCCATACTTATTATCGTATATGATTTTGACGCATTCCTTCTCCATCACAGATACTTCAGTTTTCAGTGACAATTTGTACATGAAAAATGTGTGACTTGAAGAGAGTTGGCAGCCACACATTGCCGCTGTTTGTCACAACAGGTTTGGCGATTCTTCGTTCGTTCCATGGCCGCACTTATCCTCCAATTATCCATGCTGTCTTGCACTGCAAGGTGTTGCTTTCCATCTGCACAACTTCTTGGTGTGCTCCTTCCTGAAGTACATGGGCAGATGGTACCTTGGAGCATTCGGCCTGTGGATCTCAATGCCCTCCCACCCTGCCCTGGAGTTTGCATCAAAGAGCATAAAGCAGTGGAGGCTGACTGCGGTGGAAGGGCTAATCGCCCTCAACCTGCTGGTGGGAGGGTTGTCAGCATGTCACCAACAATATGTTCCTTCAAGAATCTGCAGGATTGCTTACACAGTAAACTTTGCTTGGAAGCACACTGGTAGTCCTTTATCGCCCATCTTCGCCTACCAGGTGCACGGGCTGTGTTTTGTCATTCTGTGACAAATGTAATCCATGGATTTTGATTATGATGACGTTGTTAGTCCTGGCCTCGTTACTTGGTTTCTATCTGTGGGCGTGCTCTTCCTTCTGCACTCATAAGCTGCTGCAGCATTGCCTGCTGCCCACAACTGGTCTCACAGAGATTGTTGCTTCGTATGGGATACCCATTGTACGACAAATTGTTCTTGCTGTGAGAATCGACCATCTCACTAACAGGAGCTGTTCCTGTCCCCAGGTTTTTGTCCTTTGGCTGCTGCTTCCGCCCCGGGTCATGGCAAACAATTTTGAGGTGTCCAAGATGAACTTGCAGCACAGGCCATGGGCGGTCTTTGCTGCCAATTTCTCCCACGACAGTCCCATCCACCTGCTCGCCAATCTGCAGAGTGCGTACTGGATGCCAGTCAGCCGTACGGTTTGCCATCAGCATAGAAAGATCAGATCAGAGCGTGTCAAGTCGCTGGGGATTTGCCTTGCCGGCAGTGTCGGGACTGGTGCATGTCCACAGCTGTCTGTTCCAAACATGCTGTTGTTTTCTGTCCGCCACCAAACAACCCTGACCACTGCTGGCATGCCATACTTGACTTATGTACCTGTGCTGGATCATTCTGCTACAGCTGCTACTTTATTTTGGCCGGCTTGGGTTGAGTACTCGCAGAATTTTTCATGAAGCCAGCAGCAGTTTGTTGCAGCCCAAAAACCTGCAGTCACGAAGTTGCTGTTAACTTTCATGACATGTGGAAGTGTGTTGTCACCTGTTATCTGTGTAGACTGTCTGCTGAGTTATGATGACATAAGGTTGGAAGTGTTTGTTCCCCTTGTTTCTAGTGCACCCTTTTGGAAATGCAGTGCTGAATATTGGACACGATCGCTGTGGAATCTTGACAAGATTGTTCATGCTCTTGTACTAGCCAGGTATTGATGTGGTCCAGAAATCATAGATTTCGCTTATGGTTTGCTGGCGCACGACATTACGGAACATAGCTCGGTAGTGCCTTGCCACCTTCTGACACATTGTCAAACCGGACTGTCAATCAGGCACACTCACTTCTGCACTTTGGGGTGCAATGAGATGTCCAAAATCCTGAATTCATACAAGAAAATTGACTGTGCATGTTCATTCTACGCATGGTCATACACACATCCTTATCTCCATTATTGATCTTTCCTGGTGACATTTGCTTGTTTGGTTGGCAGTGCTCAGCATCATTGGCCCCCACCTGAGAACTCTAATCGGCTCCAAAGCAGTCTTTCTGGTGTACACGCTGGGGGGTATGGGGGCCCAGGCGGCATCATTGGCAGGAAATTCGTACATGAACCGAACTGCTTGGACATCAAAAGATGCAGACTCG